>JAOVVB010124156.1:0-12437 GCA_028570985.1 Heterobranchus longifilis | reverse complement strand
TCCCTGTGTGCACCACAGTACAGAGAAAGCTAGCATAGTGTCAGTTAACTTAGCTAAATAACACAGTACCAGAGAAGGGGACTGAAAATGGTGAAATAATTGATAATTGATTGGTTGACAGTTCATCACATCATTGAAGCACTGAAAAGAGTTGAGGCCAGCTCAACTTTGATTGTAGTGGGTCACGCCCATCACGCAACGACAAGTGTCGGCGGTCAGTTTGTAGCTTCATGTCGCTGGCTTCCATTGAAAATGAGGATCCCTCCCTCCCCACACAAACTTTAATTTTGATTGGTTCTGGTTGGATTTGAAACCAAGTTTCCAGGGGCCCATGCACATGCACGTAGATATGTATATTTATACATATGTATTTATATGTGTGTGCTGTTGCTTTTTGGTTTCTGTGTGTTTCTAGCCATCTGGTCAATCACTGGCAGCACTGCTGTTTTCAGTGATATACGGCCTCAGGAGGGTAAATAAACACTCCTCGCAGCCACAAGTAGGGTGGCCCCCCTGTGTAATGTTATCTTTACGGTGTAAAACTGTTTAAAACAATGTTTAAATGACCAGAGTTTAATATTTCTCGCCCTGCTAAAGGTTTACATTTCAAGCACTTAATGTACTTTTAATTTGGGCTTTATTTGTTTAGTGTGTCCTCAGCAAATCGCTGGTGACCTCCTCCGCATGTTGAGGGGGTGAGCAAAGGTGTAACTGATGGCCTGACACATCTCTTCCCCCTCACTTGTTCACATTAACTCACTTCCCCTTTTCCTTCTTTCTTTCTTTCTTTCTTCTCTACCTCTTCTCTATTTTGCCACACATTGCTTTGATTATTTTCATGTTTTCAGATCAGTTCAAGTCGGAAAATGAAAACAAAATGAAAAAGGAGAAAAATATATAATAAACTATTATTTACATTATTTTGTCCACCCTAATGAGGATAGGCTGAACACCTCTCTGTATTAAAATTCAACACATCCACAAACTACATCCTCCAAAAATGAATCGATGCTGCTCAGGTTACCATGGTTACCAAATGTTTGCATGAATAGGTTTTATACATGGCCTTACACAGATCAATCATAAGATCGCATCCTAGTATCCTAGAACCAGGGTTTCATTCAACCGAACTAAACAAGGACACACGCAGGACTTTCACCCAGGAGACCGGATTTCGAGTCCGTGTTTATCACGCGACCTTCACGTATTTAAATCGGAAGTAGGAAGTAGGGATATTAATGCCAATCCCTGTTTTTTTTACTAACCATACCAAGTCATTTTGTTGCCTAAACCTAACACCGTATTTTTGTAGCCTAAACCTACCGAATTAGTCCCGTTTGACAATGTTAATCGCAACGTTAATAACATGTGTATCACGTGACCTGGACATGTACCAAAACCAGAAGACATGTTCGTATATATTATACAAACTGATGTGCAATATTTTTTGTATGATATTATACAAACTGTTTATGAGAATGCGTTGCTTAGGAGCACGATGGACACCAAATGGAGATGGATATGTGGGCCATGATTGACCGATCGCTGCTGCGCCTGTCGCCGTGGATTACTACTGCTAATATTACTACCAACACCAAATGCAGATGGAGCCCAAGAGCCTGGTCTGATTGAGATTTCTGCCTTAAATAAACATCAGTTTTTTTCTGTAAAAGGCAGTTTTTTCACACCACTGTCGCATTGTAATGCTTGCTTTTGGGTGATGTTGGGACTTTGAAAATCTTTGACTTTGAAAATCATCATAGACCTGCTATGAAAAGTGTCTGTGATTTAGGAAAATTCTTAGAGTGAGGACCACCTTAGTGAGGAGGTGGTGTGGTCGCCCCCATTGCTAGGTATGACTCATTCTTTTTAAAAGGTGTGATTAGTTGATATTAATAAAAAAAAAAGAAAGAAAGAAAAATGCACTTAGTGATAATGGGCATAGAATGGACGCTAAAATTGATAGGCCTAATCATCAAATTTGGTCTCCTTTAATTCTGAATACTATATTATGTAATGAACATCTATGTGAAATAATTTGTAACACATACTTTAAAAGTAGCCTACAAAATGTTTGAAAATAGGCCTACTTCATATACTTCTATGCCTCTTAAATACTTTTAAGTCTACTGTGTAAGCATATGTGCACATATGCATGTGTATATGTGCACATATGTGTATGTATATGTATGTACATGTATATTTTAAAAAAACTTCTTATATCTTATTTTTTATGAACTTTATGAATATGTCTTATTTTCTGTTTTATTTGTTTTGTATGTTTATGCTTACGTAAAGCACTTTGAATTGCCTGTGCGTCTGAAATGTGCTATATAAATAAACTTGCCTTGCCTTGCCGCAGTAGCCTATTCACATGCTGATAGTTGTTTATTTACCATGGCAGTAATTTTAGTAATTACGGAGCCCCTAAAGTATGTGACAGTTTGTAAAATCAAATTCCTCTCAGTTTGAGCTTTAAGTGCCAGGATGTGTGTGTGTGTGTGTGTGTGTGTGTGTGTGGTGTCAGTGGTTTGTTTCCTCTGCAGCAGATGCTGGTTAACTGTCTATCGGCAGTTAAATATCTGCAGGTCCATAATAACAGGCCTGTTTACAGTCCGATGTGGTCTCCCTGTCTGGTTCTAATGTACTTTTCAATGCATGCTTAAGTCCTGGATAGGAAGGAGGGGGAATAACGTGAGAAGAAGTGAGCAGAGTGGAGAGATCTGCTGCTGCTGTTTGTGTGCGTGTGTGTGTGTGTATGTTTTAGTGGATTTCATTGCTGGATTCTATTTGGACATGGAAGTTCACTGGTTTCCCTCACTGACAACAAAAGAAAACATTACACACCACACCATTCAGTTCATTCCTCCTGATGTTTTTGTGTGTGTGTGTGCATGCGTGCGTGCGTGCATGCATAGTAGCGCCTACCTGCAGAAGCGATATTAGCATTCTGTAAGGAAATGTGTAAATATTGTGTAAATATTGTTGTTATTCTTACCCTTGGCTGTGTTTTTCTGCTTGTGGTATGTGTGTGCATTTGGGCTGCAACTAACTACCACATTTACCACAGCCCAAAATCAAAAGATATTTAGTTTACTATTGTGTATCAATCAATCAATCAATCAATCAATCAATCAATCAATCTTTATTTGTGTTGCAGCTTTCATACATGTTAATGTAGTTCAAAGTGCTTCACAGATGACTTACAAGTAGATAAGACAGAAAAAGTACAACCATAAAAAAGACAAAAACAATTTAACAATTTGCAATAAGACATATATATTTCTGTATATTGATATTTCTGTGTCTTTGTGTCTCCGTCCTCCCTCACAGATGAGCGTGGGCCCCAGCTGAGACGGCAGAGGTATCACTTCAACGTCAGCTCTCTGGAACGAGATGGGCTCCTGGGGGCCGAACTACGCATCCTGAGGAAGCGCCTGTCTGACCCCCGCAGGGCCTCAATGGGATCCACAGCCGCTGATGGAGGGGGTGGAGGAATCCCGTCCCCGTGCCTGAAGCTGTACACCTGCGCTTCAGGTAGACAACAGGCTGTTCTGCTCCAGACAAAGACCGCGGAGGATCTGCTCGGCGGAGGTGGATACGGCAGCAAATGGGAAGTGTTTGACATATGGAAAGTCTTCAAAGCCTTCAAAAACCAGCAGAACCAGCACTCACAGCAGCTGTGCTTTGAACTTGAGGCCCTGGAGCACAGAGGCGGTCGGCCCATGGACCTACGCACTCTGGGGTTCGCCCGACCTGGCAGGACCAACAAAGAAAAGGCTTTCTTCCTGGCGTTTGGCAAAAGCAAGAAGCGCGACCTTTTCTACAATGAAATAAAAGCACGGTCAGGCCATGACAACAAAACAGTCTACGAATACCTGTTCACTCAGCGGCGAATGCGGCGAGCTCCTGCTGCAAGGGGGGCTAAAAAACCACTGCAGCAGCAGCCGCCGCCACAGACCCTCCCCCAACATCAGGTGGCGAAGGTGCAGACGAGGCCGCGGTGTCACCGGAGACGACTCCATGTGAACTTCAAGGAGATGGGCTGGGACGACTGGATCATCGCACCGCTGGAGTACGAGGCCTTTCACTGCGACGGCGTCTGCGACTTCCCTATCCGCTCGCACCTCGAGCCGACCAACCACGCCATCATACAGACCCTGATGAACTCAATGGACCCGGAGTCAACACCGCCCACCTGCTGCGTCCCGACGCGACTCAGCCCGATCAGCATACTCTACATCGACTCGGCCAATAATGTTGTCTACAAGCAGTACGAGGACATGGTGGTGGAGTCATGTGGTTGCAGGTAGCGAAGAAATGTTGGACAAAGAGCGAGAGAGAAAGACAGTTCCTGCCCTTCAGTGTTTCTTTTCCACCAAAATAACTTCCGTTAAGGATTCTTGGAACCTCGGTGTGAATCAGCCTGTGTTTCCACCAGTTTTGAGCGGAACCTTGTAATCAAGGATGCGTCATCAACGGAGGGTGTTGCACAATGGAAGTAAACAGTCGTAGCAAGATGGCAGATCGCATTGATTACCTGCAAGCCTTTGTTCGGTTATTACAGATTAGGAAAACCTGCTATTTTTTGGTTCCAGCTGGGAAGCAACTTTTCAGGTTCCGAACCAATTTATCATTGGTCTACATGCCCCGAATTGTTAGGTGAACAAACCGGAATGGAACCCATTCCATGTTGGTGGAAAAGGGGTATTTGAGGAAAGATAGCAGCCTGTCCTCCAAATAACGTCCCCATAGCTCATACAGGGAGCTTATTACGACCTGTAGTTACATTTTGAAGTTAAGCGCCCTCTAGCGGTCGTGTATTGGCGTCTCCCTCTAGTGTTCATTGATGTTATGGCACCAAAAACTAATTATGGTGTATTTAGAGCAAACACAGGACTTTCACCCAGGAGACCGGGGTTTGTTTCCCAGTTGAAAATTATATGAAACAGCAAGTTTTTTTTAAGTGACCGTAAGATCTGGAAGTATGTGACGTCCACGTCATGGGACACGTCATGTGACGTTCTGCGACATGTGACGTTCCGTGGCATGTGATGTGGATGCACGGAAGTGATTTAAGTTCTCAAATATCCACAACTTTGTTTTCTAACCCTACCAAGTTGTTTTGTTGCCTAAACCTAAACCTACTGCCGCAACATCCGTTTTAACAAGGTTAACAGCATGTTTAAAACCGTGAACTTAACATTTATGTATGAGAGAAAAAAACGTATGGGTCGTTTTTACTTCCACCGCTAGGGGCGCTAATTTAAGAAACTGGTTTGGAGGGCTTGTTGAAAGATAGATACGTTTAATCAAACCTAAAATGGAACATCAACATTGAGCAAATGAGCTCTTGTTTCAGCTGACAGTGACCGAACTCACTGCTATGCAACAGACATTACTCTTCACTTAAGTGGACTATCAGACTGCATACCAAAGACTGTTAGACTCTGCTAAAGACTAAACAGAGAAAGATAAACTCACGGAGGTGGTGCTCTTTCACACACACTCACTAAAACTTGCGTGTAATGTTGATGTTGATGAGCAAGATGAATCTGCCAAAAACAACCAGAGACTTTTGGATTAAAGTTCTGAACTCATATTAGACTCAAACAGATTTTTACTGCTTTTGTTTTTCTCTCTTCGGATTTGTATCTATGTTGTGGTTGGTGTAAAAAGTTTGTGTGTAACAGAAATGCTATCAAAACATTATACTCAAAAATGCCCTTTTTTCCAGCACTTATCTGCCTCCGTGCCTTTGCCCATTCAGATGCACAATGAAGAGTAATTTGTGCGCCTTATCCAAGACTTTTCTATGAAGCATGTAAAGAATTTCTGATGTATAAATACAGGCCAGTGATGAAGTGCTAATCTGACCTGCTCCAAATGTGGGAAAGTTGCATAAACTACTCTTCAATAAAAAATGTCTAATTGACTGTGCTCCAAACTCCTATCAGTGTGAACCCCCCCAGACTCTGTAGACTAAACTATCAAAGGAATTCATAAGGTTTTCAGAAGCCAAATCACAATTTAACCCAAGAATGACTGTTGAATGAATGTTTGATTTGGTTTAAGGCTCATTTATGCTCAACGTTAGATACAGACATAGATGGGCAAAAATACATAAAAAAGTATCTTGTTACAAATTACAAATATTGCTCATCAAATGTATCAAAATAAAAGACAAAATACTGGTATGAGAAAATGTATTTAAATAAAAATACATTCTATATAAACTAATATCACATTGTTGGCATTTAGTCATCTCAACATGGGTCTGACCATGAATGTACCAATAACACGTTAATGTGTTTTAAGTCATTTCACATGTTATCACGTTATCACTACGCATGTTTTGCTTTTCGTCATTTGCACCATGCTTTCAGCTAAATCCAATGTAAACCCATCTGCGCCAAGTCAGGTGATGTAGTATACAGAGTGAGAAAGTCAGCGTTGGGAGGAGGACAGGGTGGTGGATGAGTCAAACAAACACTTTCACCCAGGAGACCACTGAAATCTGATTGGCCACCACAGGTGCCACCCCAGTACCAGGGGAGCTCCAAAGTTAAGTTAAATTTTGGCGAAGGAAAAACTGGCATGGCCATATTCAAAGGGGTCCCTTGACCTCTGACCTCAAGATATGTGAATGAAAAGGGGGTCTGTGTCTCCCCTTTACAGAAATGCCCACTTTATGCTAATCCCATGCAGTTTGGAGCAAAAACCTGCAGTTTTTCTCATACAGTATGAATCTGTTATTTTCACCTATTCTAGAAATGGTGTATTTGAATACTTCTGCATACTGGGGACCATAAACAAACCAAGAAACATGAGACTCTTGTGGATTCAATGAGCCCAACTGTATTCATGTGTGATGATATTATTCCCCATAGTAACCATTTCATTGACATTGACAAAAAAATGCACCTATGGCTTAACCTAAGGGTTAAAGTAGATATGAGAAGTGGAGATAGAGATGTAAATTAATGTTATTCCGACGTGTGTGTATGCACGCAGTTGATGCCACCCCTGCATATATCAGTCATTTGGGCCACCCTGTCAAATCAGTCTAGAAACACCACTGTATTTTAGAATAAAATTACATATTAAATAATATATTTTAAGTATTTGAAAGACACAAATACACGCTCTGAAAGTATTTTATTACAGCTTACTTCTTATTTTTTTCCTGTCCAGCAAGCTACAAATGACAAAATACTCAAAAGTAATTAAATACATATTTCAAATACATTGAATTAAAATACTGCTCATCTCTGGCTACGGATGGAGCGTTCTGTCCATATCCTGTGTTCATTTTTTCCATATTTCTGCATGTTTTCTGAAAGCTTACGGATACGGACTAAACGGAGCAGTACCACCATAAATCATCGAGCCAGTGTAGCCAATCATAAGATATGGCAATACGAAGAAATGTATAAAATGATGTAACGGAATGGCAATGTATTTAATAGATATAGAAATGTTTTCTATATCGATGTATTTAATGTCCTCACAGACGGCTGTTGTCAACAACGCTGCCTCTGCTTTTGTCTCTTTCTTAAGACATACATTATCACGACCTCCTCCACTGTCCTGGTTGTTGTTGTCAGAAACTGTTTTGACTCTCTGTTGCCCTCTGGTGGTATTGCTTAACATCTATTGCCAACGTAAAGGATGCATAGAAGTATGTGGCCAGTGACGGTGACAGTTTGAAATGAGCATGTCTATTTTCGTACGAAAAGGGAGCATGAATGAGCCTTTAAAGTGTTTTTGTGGTCGGCTTCACAAACCGCTGCAAGTTGGTTGAAAGATTAAGTGATGAAAATGAGTTAACAGGTATTAAAAACACATTTCTTTCTCAATTACTGTCTGTTAATGAATTGCATCCAGGATCTTTGATTGATATTTATCATGTTTTCTGCACCTCCGTTAATGTGATCATCAGTCAGGATCATATTAAACACTTTTCTTGTAGGATCAAACTTTCATCCTCTACAAGTACCGTAGTCAGCTTGAATGCCCCCCAAATGTTTATAGAAACTTCTCAAACCACTCTTGCACCATATTACACTCACCTGATGTCCATTCATATGATAATTATCTCCCAAAACACTCATATTTTCGACAAAATACAGTGTCTTTGGTCTCAATCCTCATGTCAAGCTTGTTAGTAGCACATGGATTAATTTGCTTTCAGAACTTTCAGGCTTGTTCTCATCCACTGTTCATATTAAATCCTATGAAAAGTAATGCACTGTAATTGCCGCACGTAATTGTGAGGCAGGAGGCTCAGCTTATTATGTGCCATATTAATGTTTTATTTTTAGATGGCCCTTATGAAGCGAGGAAACGAGATAGTGAGGTGACAAGATATAAAGACCATGAAGGTCCGTTTAGGGTGGATGGGTCCAACAAAGGACTTTAACCCAGGACACCGGTGTTTGTGTCCCGTTTGAAACTAAAAGTTAATGTTGTTATTAGTGATGGGCAGAGCAATTATTTTCACAGAATCAGCTACTTCGAGTTCATACCACAGACTGTAAAAAAGAATGGACATAGCCACTGTAACGTCACCCAAATTCAGGCCCCATCTACATGTCTGGTCATTTTTATAACCCCATATTTTTCTCCTCCGTTTAAAAAAAATCCATCCACACGACCTCCGCTTTGATAAATGTCTCTGTCCACATTAGAACACAAACACTCGCCGGGCCAGAAGGGGGCGATAAAGGCTATGTCAATGGTGTCAAGAATCTTAGCATACAGTTAGCTTTAGCTTCGGTAGTAGTAACACATAAATAGTAACAGATCAAACAATAGGAAAACAGTAGAAGCTAATACTTATTTCTTTATCTTTCTGGTACACGGTCCAAGGTGCTGTGGAGAAACCAAAATGTGACTCATGTGGACGGATGGTAAGGTGAACAATGGGTATGCACAAATTGAGGAGATGATGTCATCGTTTCCCAAAATATCCCGGATAACATGTCCACACAGACATAAAGTAACTAGAGTTTTGAAAAATATTCACTTTAGAAGCCGTTTAAAAAAATGTTTTCGTGACTCTGTTTACATATGGATGAGAGGCCAAAACAGAAGAAAATATCAGTTTACAAAAATATCCAGATATATGTGGACAGGCCCTTAAACAGAAATATGAATTTATGTCACATTTTATCAATGAATTAATGCCTAGATTTATTTTTAACCTTAATGGCATATTAATTAATGTATAGATTAATTTATTAGGTATTTATTTTGGCAGGTTCTGTCTTCCATAATTAGTAGTAAGAGCACAGGGTTTTAGGAAAGAACCTGAAAATCTGTAAAGCTGTACAGCTTTACTGTTGCTATATAAGCAGCAACGCTTCTCTGTCTGCGTTTCATACAGTCAGCAGCGAGCGCACCTGTCTGCCTGCCCCTTGTAAAGCTTCTCAACCATTGGATGGAGCCATCTGCGCCGAGCGAATGGCTTGTTTCTCTTGGAGACGGAGTGATGTAAGCATTTCCTTTAATCAAAGCTGAGGCATGCCAGTGGTATTACCCCCTCTCTGAAAACCTGAACTGACAAGGCGGAGGTGGGGAGAGGCTGAGCAGGACCGGTCTTAAACAACTTTAAAGAATTCAGCTGCTAGCTCCAAACCAGGAATCTTGGATTAAAAAGTACAAACTGCAGACCCTTTGAGGAAATGTTAGCGTCTGGATAGATGTATTAGGACAGACTTTGAAGACAGGATCTTGGGAATATCAGCACTGATCACGTTGTGTTTTAATCCCAGAGCAGCTCATTTGTCCATAAAGGGATAGTTTGGATTTGTGGGGTTGTATGAGGTAGGGTAGACTGGGTAAGACCCCCACCCCCACCCCACTCCAGGTACAGAAGCTAAGAAATGCACTGCTGTGGATGGGGTCAGCAGCTAAACGTATTTTAGCGACCTAAAAAAAGGACCACCTAAAGAAAGGATCAATCTCAGTTAAGTGTACGCCATATTTTAAATATTTTCACCACTTTACCTTGCTGCCAGACAGTCCTGTTTAAGTTTACATGGGGGGTAACTGAAGCTGTTATATCGCTCTCATCAAAACCACAAGACTCCGTTGACAAAAACAGTCATTTTACCTCACGGAATAAGGGAGTTGCTGGTCTACTGCTGCTAAATTGGCTAGTTTGTGTTATTTTGTGACTTTGGTGTTTTAAAAGGGTTAGGAACTAACAAAAATAACAAACTAACCGATTGATAGGGCTGTCTTCGACTAAAAAAATCCTTAGTCGACTAACACACACACAATTTTGTCGACTAATCAATTAGTTGATTGACTCAGCAGATCTATAAAACTGAGTTTCTCCACAAAGAATCATGCAAAAGCACCACTTTAAATCTTGGGTTTACCAGAGATGTGCTCAGAAGTTTCTTGGAAATAAGTCATTCAGCATGAAAAAAGCATAAAAATGACTAATCGACCAAAGAAATCTCAGTCGACCAAAATGATCGATTAGTCGACTGATCGACTCAGAGGGGGAAGCCCTCTGATTTAGGTCAGAGTTTGATGTTGGTTCTACATGAGCTGTGGCATTCCTCAGAGTCAGCGCCGCCCATCGTCTACAAACATGCTTGGACAGATTCCAGTGTTGTGGGCATGACACAAGAGTCATCCAGTGGTGTTCATGCATTTCCTGGGGAACTCCCTGGCCCAGTGAGAATTTTATAATACATAAATGACCAGAAACTGAAAGACTGACCCATGATAGATGGACATTCTGACACGTACATGGGCCCATATTTTCCTCCGGGCCAGTGATGGTAATGTTGAGCCCTGCCAGGGCTTTATTCCTGCTCTTTGTATCAAATGCTTTTATCTCAAGGAGTAAAGATGTACCGATACCGAGTTTTCAGACCATGTACAAGTACTTGCCGATACCAAATACTGATATGAGTACCAAGGTTCGGTACTGTTTTTTTTTTCTATACTGGTGAAAATAATACTTTTAAAATGGTACCAGTGTCTAAACAGTGCCTGAAAACATTCTTTAAAAAGATGTGTGATATCACTGCCATATTATGTACCACATTAAGGCCAGATGGTCAAGTTTAAGTGATTTATTTAAAATGTAATAATAACATTTCACCAGTCAGTTGGGTACAAACTGATAGCAGAAGGGTACTGTACAGCAGCGTGAGTTTCTCAGAGTTCACGAGTTTACCTGAACACACCATGAGTTAACAAGGGGCACCTGAACACACCATTAAGTCAGTGCCCGCACACGCTCGTTGTTTGTTTGCATAACTCGGGGAAGGCACATGTTACCACACCGCTGACTTCGGGGAAGCAGGAGGATTTTACAGTTCTGTTGTTTCTCCCATATCTCTGACTCTGGCAGCGGCTGTGGTGTTTGGAAAAGTACAGCTGCAGGCTAACTGTTACCAGTAAGCTAACGCCCACTGTGTCTTTACATGCAGACTGTTGCCCGTCACACTGTTGGAATCTTTTTGAATTAGAGCCACACACCGTCTAGCTTTAATGTTACCTGCTGCCAAGTGTCCCAACCCTAGTTTGCAGTCTGCTCTACTTTTTTTGTCATACTTGTTTATCTTAAAATATCTCCACATTGCCGACATTGCTGCTCCTCCGCCTACCTGCTCAACTGACGAGAGCTGAACCACAATGTCGTAAAGTGACATCTGGTGCAGTAGTATCGGAGTAGTTTTACGAGTACATGAGCGCAGTATCTGTGCATACTGGTGTCGGCGGTGCATCCCTCTCAAGGAGACAAAAGTAAAACTGAGTTTCAGTGATGGCCTTACAAGTTTGGTTTCAGCAGCTTTCTTCTAGCCTGACATCGGCAGACCAAATCGCAAATGTGAATTAGTCTGGAACCTCTCAGTTCATTTTATCAACATGTTATCAACATGTGACGCAACGCTGAGCGACCAGTGACTAGGTCCACATGGTGCAGATGTCCAATCACAGCACATTATGGCAGAACTTGGCGCAAAGCGGGTGGGGAAAAAAATAACGCCTGAGCGATGGAAATATGTAAACAGGCTACAGCGTGCAGAGATGAGCTGCTATATTCAACTTTTGCCAAATCCTGCTGGAAGTACGACAACCATCTGCCTTCCCAAGAAAAGCTTTAAGTGCAGTCGATTGTTCTTCTTTTAGTAATAAAATATCGCATCCACTTTGTTCAGTACTGACGGGATGGGGGCTTCAGTTCCACATCAGCTGCAGGGAGGATCTCTTAGACGTGAAGTAATCTTTGTTAGCATCACATGTGCACATGTAGAGACAGATACATCATGCACCCTGTCTGACCTACATCTGCCACCCTGCTCCACAACTGAGACATGAAGGAGCTCGCTCAGGCATCACACACACACACACACACACACACACACACACACACACACACACACACACACACACACACACACACACAC
>JAOVVB010124119.1:0-12437 GCA_028570985.1 Heterobranchus longifilis | reverse complement strand
TGTGTCAAAAGTACAGCGTAGAGTACGCAGGAAATGTACCGCGCTGTAAAGTTATCCATGTTTTCGACGTTGCTGCTTGCTAGCTTGTTTGCTAATACGTCAACTGGAAGAAGGTCCCGTAGCAACCAGCTGAAAGGCAGCATATCGCCACCTACTGTAACGGAGGTGGACATACTTCGGTCAATAGATCAATTCTCCCCCACTTCATGTATACTGAGACAATGACAGTAGTCCAATCAAATGACCTAATTTAGCTATAACCATAGCTTGACTTCACTGTGCATGTAAACGCACTGAGTGTTATTTTAAGTTAATCTGTAAATGAACTTCTGCATGTAGATACGTCATACGTCATGTCGTACAACGACTGTCACATGTTCAAAACAGTAACTGTCGTGTTCAAAACAGCGACTGTGCCATGTTTAAAACAGCGATGTCCCGTGTTTAAAACAGCCACTATCCCGTGTTTAAAACAGCCACCGTCCCATGTTTAAAATAGTGATGTCACATGTTTAAAACAGTGATTGTGTGACTGTTTCACAACATTAAATAGAATGGTCACATTTGGTAAGATATCGTACGAACCCATTCATGAGAATACATTGCATACACATACCCAAGACCCTCTGGTAATGCAGGCACTCACATCAGTTGCATTACATTTCATTACAAGCTCACCTGCTTTTAAGAACATGGAGGCTGGGAGCCATGCACATTACATGCTCACATGTAGTTGGCATATGTTGGAAGCCAGTAAGTGCTGTAAGAAAGAAGTAAAAGAGGACACAGAGGGAGAGCATGAGAGTCCAAGGCAGCTGCAGGGCTGTGGCTGTATGCCCTGTGTGTGTTCTCCGGAGGGCTGGCACTGATACCATGAAGGCTGTTATCCTGGCTGAAGTAGGCCCAGGCCTGCCGGGTGACAGAGACACACAGAGAGGAGGGGCACCCAGGGTGCAGAGGAGTCGCCCAGTCACAGTTGACTAATGTCTCTCTCCAGCGTCCATCTGCTGCTGGGCCCCTCTCATGCTCACTGTGATTCTTCTGTTAACCATGAAACCTCTGCTCTGCTCTTCCATCTACCCACCCCTGATGTTCACCATTATACAAAGTCATTACAGTCCCATGGTGCATTCATGGCAGTGACATTTCCATCTAATTAATAATCAGAATTCGGTTTCACCAGCTCTTTATAAATCTGTCGCAAAGTTTGTGTGTAAAGAACTTCAGTCCAGTCGGCAGAATAAAAATGTTGCCATTGTACGTTTCTGCAAACCACTGAAATGTCAATGTGTCGACGTATCGTATCAACATTTCTTGATAATTTGGGACATTTCTAGTTGTGGTTGTGGTGATAGAAAATTATATTTTAACCCAAAAATGTTCCTAACCCTAACCAAGTGGTTTGACATTTGGAGATTTCTGTAAGAATTTCATTTTTCGGCAATTGGATGGCAAGCACTTCTGTTCTGGAAATTGCTCAGAAACTCCCTTACTGTCGATATACATAGGAAATACATCCTCTGAATGCCCTAGGTCTCTAGTTTGCTTTTGTAAAGTTTCTTATTGTGAATATATGTAGGAAAGCTGTACATCCTCTGAGTTTCATGAGGCTGTGATTATCCTAGAGGTCACGACAGGTCATTTTATACAGTGACGTCAAGTTTTAAAAAATGGTCTCGCTACAATGAAATGGTTACTATGGAAACTAACATCATCACACATGAATACAATTGGGCTCATTGAATCCAATTGAATCCACAAGAGTCTCATCTTTCCAGTGATACCCAATGTATGTAATTCCAGTATGCAGAAATATTCAAATACACCATTTTAGAATAGGCGAGAATAACACTTTTATACAGCATGAGAAAAACTAAAGGTTTTTGCCCCCATTTCCAGCCCGCTATAGCCTCTCAAAGACATGTCATGAGCACCGACACCCCCCGCATTTGTGGACCTCGGGGTTAAACCCATAGACATATATACATAGATGCCGCATTGACTCGCGTCAACATCGCCGCCATATTGGATGTGGCATTGTAGAAAGATGCCTCATTCATGTGCTGCTTGGGGCTGTACACAGACACACAGACACACACACACGCACACACACACACACCTTACTCAGTTATGTCTATTTGTTCACTCCACTGAGTTTCTCAGCACTTCTCATTATCAACTGATCTTCCTGTTAATTTCTCCATTAATCACTTGGTCTATAAAATGAAAATATTGAAAAATGTCATGTCTTTAAATGTCTTGTTTTGTCCAAAACCCAAAGATATCCAGTTTAATATGATATAAAACAGAGAAAAGCAGGAAATCTCCATATTTGAGAGGCTGAAATGTTATTGTATACAATAAAATAATTGTGTATAACTTTCTGTCATGGAGTATATCATTTCACTGCTAAAAGAAAAGAAAGCAGACTCACTGCCAGTTGCAGTGTCTTACTATTTTGATTTGCTATTACAATATTATAATGTGGTGTGGCCATGTGGAGCTGATGGCTGGGAGCGGCACACCGGTGAATCATTGCGTGGCTGGTTGGGGAATAAAAGGCAGCTTTGTCTCCTCCGCAAAGGGCTGGCACACCGATCGCGCTGCAGAGGTGAATGAAGCTGATCGAGCTGCAAGGGTGAACCCAGTGTCGGAGGGGCGTCTGACATTGCTGTGACGCTGTGTGCCGATGGACCACCTGTGCGAGTGCTTCGTGAGCCAAGAGCTACATGTGTAGTGGGGAAATTAATCCGGGGATCTGCTGTATAACTGCGAGTGAGCCACTGCCTTGGTGGTTTTACTTTACTTATGTGTTTTTTGTTTGTTTTTTGAGCACCAAACAGACAGATTAGCGACTAGTGAATGTAGTGGAGCATTTAGCAAAGAGAACTCTCTCTCTCCCTCTCCCTCAGGATTTGCACATGGGAGAAATTAGCCTTCATTAGCCTTTTTTGACAGACATCTTCTTAGATTTAGGCAACAAAACAACTTCATAAGTGTGGTGGAGACAAAAAAAACAGCTAAATGAATAGTGAGAGTGAATATTGGACTTATGTTCGTCAAGTGGACACAAGCAATACTCCAAATGAATGCTAATATTGCTTTATGCTAATGTATAAGTAGTAACAATATTTAATAACCCATAACCTCTAAGTAAGAACTAATTTGTGTTGTGCAGTCCATTTAATTTAGTGATGCTTAAATCTCCACATAGTTAATACCTGAGTTATAACTAAGCTTTTGAACTTACAAAGTGTGAACTGACAAACAGTTGGTGCAACAGGCTCTAGTTTATTTGAATGTGATCTCTGCTTTCTGGTGGATCAGCTGCCTTTTGGAGAATTCCCCTGTCTAAATCATTTGTAAACATCACACATATAGGAGCAGCACATACGCAACAGTGTATGTGCTGCTTAACAGCAGCTGCATAACATGCAAATGTTATTATAACATTTGCATGGTGTGGCACGCATTGTCGCCTCACAGCAAGAGGATTCTGGGGGTCCCCTGTGACTTTTAGTTTCACATGGGACACGAACAGTGGTCTCTTGGGTCAAAGTTGTTGGATTTTATTTTATTGACCCTTAGTTAAGCCCTGCCCCCCCTTGGTTACTGTTGCTAGGCCTGTCAAGCTTTCAGACCCTCAGCATGTCAATATGGTGTTTTCAATGATATCAGTGAGAGATACTCCACATGAAATAACTGTAAACTTATGGAACAATAGTTCTGAAATATCAGAGAGAAGAAGACAGGACTACAGTATTTATTCGAGAGCTACATTCACTTTCACACATTAATTTGACGGTGGAGTATTACGAATGACGAGGACATTAAAAATGAGAGAAAGCTCGAAAGACATCCGACTGCATGATGTTCCTGGTCACCGGGACAGAAAAAAAACATACCGGAGCCTCACTACTTATCCTCGCTGCTCACAAGCTCTTTAGACTGCTGTCAGGCCTGCAGGTTCTATATGCACCTTTTCCTGCATTTTTCTCTGCAAATCCAGGCTTAACGTTACCATGTAGCGCTTGTTATCACTATACAAACCCTGAAAGTTTGTCAGGCGTCCGTGCCTAGTTACGGTTGCTAACGTAGGATTGGACCGTGGCCGTTCTTGGGAGGAGCTTAGCGAAGGGTCACTTCCGACTCGGAAAGTGGGACGAGCCTCCCCAACTCCGACCTCACAATCCAACACGGCTGCTCGGCACATCAACAGTAGTGAAAGCTGTAGTAATATACTGTTTATTAAGGACTTCTGTCTTATGTG
Organism: Heterobranchus longifilis; assembly: GCA_028570985.1. NCBI lineage: Eukaryota > Metazoa > Chordata > Actinopteri > Siluriformes > Clariidae > Heterobranchus > Heterobranchus longifilis. Next base: position 8,167 of record JAOVVB010124119.1, on the reverse strand, counting down.
TCCCATTAAATCAGTAGTACACACAGTACTGTCCAAGTTATATCTGTGCAAAACACTGCAGAATGTGTTGTTATTAACTGGTATTGCTAACAACAGCTAACCTGGCTAGAGCCAGTTAAATAACGGTTTTCTGACTTGTTTACTGGAGCGCCGTTAACTCAGGTGTGACGTCATTTTCAGCTCTGACTTTCGAGGTAAATGGAATGCAGCACAACATCACTGAGACTTTTAACTCTACACGTCGCTCTGCTTTACAACAGGCAGTAATAAAACAAGCAAGGAAAATCACTTCCGACTCCCAGCACCCCCCCTCTTCCCCGAATATGAAACCCTGCCATCGGGAAGAAGACTCCGCATGCCAAAATGTAAATCGAAACACCTAAAATTATCATTTGTTTCAGCCTCCATTAAGCTGCTGAATAATACTGTTGCAATAGAGCAATGTGCAACAGATATGTAAACACTTTAGCACATGATGCACTTTATCTTTAAATTTGAGTGCAATCGAGCAATGTGCAATAAACATATCTGCACTTTAGCACTTTAACTCACATTAAGCACCATGTTGTCAACGATGTTCAAATGTTTTCTCCCTCTGTTTTTTTTCTTTGTTTATCTTTATGTTTTTTTCTTACATGAAGTAATCATATAACACCATGTCAGTGCTTCTCATGTTCTTATTGTATGATGTCACGTGATGTCGTGTGATGTTTTTATGCCCGAGACAAATCTCCCCTTGGGGACAATAAAGTTTAACTTAACCTAAACTTATTTCCACAAATAACATTTGAGTTCAATTAAGAAGAAGGGAAGAAAGAGCAGAAGTGCAAACCTCCAGGACAGGGTCTCAGACTCAGACTGGTAGTACTACGAGAAAGTACAATATGAAAATGTACTTTTTTATTTTGAAACTGTGTGGGCCGTCGTGGGCACCTTTGACCTTTTCCATTATTTTGTACCAAACGAAATATATATTTTTAATGGAGTGATTTTATTATAATTATATAACAATGGGGAAGTTTAAATTGGTAAGAAATGACTAGAGAAACTAAAGAAATCTTAGTCGACTAAGACCAGAACGACTGACTGACCTGTGGTACCGTACCAAATATTACTGAATTTGAATATAGATTGCAAAAAAATCTGTCAATTTTTGGCAGAGCTGAAACATATGTGATACCTTGGCTGGTGTTGTTCTGCAGCGATCACAGTTAGAGCTGATATATGAAGTAAATTTGGCCAATTTCACCAATGCAGTCAACTATATGTATATTTCTAACATTTCTAATCGCACCAGTGTTGATAACACGTGGTGTGTTTGTCTTGTCTTCATGTGATTTCAGCCGTGTGTCTTGTAGTTAGAGGTAATATCTTTACAGAGTGTTTTATTAGTTAAGACTAATACTGTACAGTCAGGACCACTGTCAGACAACAGCATCTGAGTGTATTTGCTTCTGTCTGGACAAAACTACAGTGTCCTCACATCAACAGTAATAAAACACTAAATGTACTCAAATTGGACTTAGAAGATCATTTTCTTTTGTATTTTCATGCTGTTCATACTGAGAACTCCCAGCAGCACAGTGACTGAGCGTCTGTGCTCTTGTCTCTCTCCTCAGGTGCCTTCATGTTACCGTACTTCATCATGCTGGTGTTCTGCGGCATTCCTCTCTTCTTCCTCGAGCTGTCCTTCGGTCAGTTTGCCAGCCAGGGGTGTCTGGGAGTGTGGAAGATCAGCCCGATGTTCAAAGGTTAGTGTCCATGTGCTGAAAACATCCCACACAAACATCAGCAGGTGGTTTACGTATGACGCGGTTTGATGCAGCTTCTTCAAACACTGCACGGTGCCTTTGATCCGCGATTACGGATGTTCCAGTTGATCAAATTGGGTAAAAAACGAGAGCTACTTTTGAGTCCCAGAAATAGTCGTACATCCAGGGGAGAAGTTAAAGAGCCCCTCTCATGGACATCAAGTTTCTAACCATGTTGATATGGTGTTTTTTTAGTTGTTAGAAGAGTTTAATGAGCATCAACACCGTGGCTGAGACTGTCTGCAGGTTTTATGACATCATAAGTACCAAGGAACCAATCAAACCACAGCCATAAGTGACATAAGTGACTAGTGTAACTATGGCAGCGGTGGTGGGCGGGGCTTGAGGCCAGATCCAGAATTTCTTAATGAGGGAGAAGAGTAGATGTCCTTCCAGCCCCTTTTCATCATTTCTTTATACTGTACTTACTTTAAAATGTGCCTGGAGGAGATCTTTAAGATAGTTTATATCTTATTTTCTATAGGAATTCATAAAATGCTCAAGAAGCAGATAAAGGTGTCCCCCCCCGATGTCCCAAACAATTTATAATCAGTTGTTATTTTTCTCAATGCATTTCAAAGTGACTCATATGATCATTCACAAATTGTGTTTTCTGATATCCTACCCCTAAGGTAAAGCTATTGATAAATGCCCTGTTTTGACAAATACAAAACACCATCCTTAACACAGGCTTCTTGCTTGTTGTGTTAAGTGTGACCTATTTCACCGTCATCACAAAAACAAGCTTTATTGTTTCACCACAGAAATCCATGCTGCTCAAACCAACATCAGGTTGCATCAGATTCAGTCTGTAACCTTTTGTGGCTTCTGCACAGAATGAAAAAAAACCAAATTAAACCAAAATATGTTGTTTACATGCAAAGACTAATTTCAAAGACGGATGGGTGACTCAGCAAAACCTGCTGCTCAACTTCTGCTGCTGCACTACTGAGAGTATCCTGATGTCTGCTGTACAGTCTGGTACTCTAGCTGAACTCTTGCAGACAGGAAACACCTGCAGCAAATCGTCGGCTCCCCACTCCCAAACCTGAGAGACATCCACTCGAGCCGTCTCTACAAACGGGCCTATAACATCAGTAGAGACCCCCACACACCCTGGACACCCCCTGTTTACCACCGCCCCCTCAGGCAGGCTCACAACTATTCTTACACAGACCAACAGGCTCAGAAACAGCTTTTTCCCCACAGCGTGGACAGGCTACTGAACCTATATCTCCCCATTTCCTTCGTAATAAGAAACACTTTAGTCCCCAACTGCAATACCTAACTGCTGCTGCTAATGAAATAAGTGCAATAACTGTCAATGTTACGGCGGCATGGTATTTTATTTTTTATATTCTCTGTGCCGTGTTTGGACAGTATGTATGACTATTTATATAATAATTATTTATTTAATTCAAGTACAAGAATAAACATAATTAAGGTGTTTATGTGATAATTTCAATAATGCAGGTATTGCTTTTCTCTGCTTATAATCATGAGTGGAGATAAAATGCACTGACTTAATAATTGGAATTGGCCATTTTATGCTTTCTGACTGATGGCCTGTTATGTTCTTGGGGGAAGGCAGATGTTTACAACATGTATTAGGGAGAGATGGGGAGACAAGTCACCAGGTCATTGTAAGGCTAACACAGATTAACTGTCATATTCACCAGTCACTAATCAATACTTAGTCTCTGATCCATTATTTGCGGGAACACACATTCATGAGTTAGGGTCAGTAATCAAACCCAGATCTTTCAACAGCACTTAACGATGCTGCCCAAAACTGGAAATGGGGAACAGTAATTCTGATTGTGAAAAATAAAATCAACAGAGCTAAACTCAAATAGTAAATGCACACAGAATTACTATCTGGATCTTTTTTTTTCTTCTCCAAATTTATGCTGTGCTCTGAACTGGCAGAATCTCCAAGAGGCCCTACATGAATTGTGCTGAAAAGCAATGATCTGCTGTCATATAAAAGAGACAGTAGCATCAGACAACACACCAAAGAGCCACACAGTTGTACAGTGTTTAGGTGACACGTTCCCTCTCTGAACAAAGCCACTGTAGTTTTCCTCTCAGCTTGTCAAACTAGCAAAGCATGTAAACGAGCAGCCGTGTCCCCGAGCATGCTCAGTGATGCAGTGATGTCTCCCTGACATGGACCTACTCTCCACATCCAAGATGCAGTTGAAGAGTTGTTTTTCTTATTAAAGAATAAACTGTACACACGTTCATTATGTCACCCAAACCAGAGGTACACAGCACATTTCTGGAGTTGAATATTAAGTTTAATATGAATATTAGGGAATATAAGAGCGTGATTCAACACTACTGCAGGGTTGATGGATCTTTACAACGGCTCTGTTGCCGCAGTATAATCAACATGGTGTTTTGTTATTGTTTTTGCGAGGGGAAGCAAGTGGTTGTCCGCTATAGCAGATCGATGGTTCGATCTCTGGTCCCTGCACTCTACATGTCCAAGTGTCCTTGGGCAAGATATGTGTAAATGCGTGCGTGTGTGTGTGAATGTTTATAGTGCTTCTGAAGAGCCGGTGGCACCTTGCATGGCAGGGATGCTGGAAGTAGGGGTGCTGACTGTGTAAACAGTCTATAAAACAGGGTTGTTCATTAGCCAAGTATGGATCTATATAATATTCTCCAAACTATATACTATACAACATATTCTCATAAACGGGTTCGTATGATATCTTACAAAATATGACCATTTTTTTTAACGTTGTGAAACGTTAAACGTTTCAACATGTGGTTAACGCATTTAAATAGAATGGTATTTATATTTCGGTGAGATATCATAAAACCTGTTGATGAGAATACGTTGACTGTAGTTACTGTAGTTATAGTTACTTTGACTCTGCCCAAGAGTCTGTTTGATGCTCATGCATATACACTCAGTTGATTTGTACTCACAGAGTTTATTCCAAAGGCCAGTATTTGCTGTGTGGGTTTGCACACAGAAAACACTTCTAAGAGAATTTGTTGTTAAAATTAAAGTGTTGTCCTATAAAAATGTATCTTTATGATTTTTTCAGACCATCATTTTTGCAAGTAAAACATAAAGTCTCAATGACATTATATTGCATCGTTTTTTTTTTTTCATCTTCCATGCACAGGCTCCAGTGTCATCATGCCATGTATGTAGAGAAGCTGATCTAAGTCTGCTGTTTAGACATCATTATAAGACATTTTGTCATGATGAGTGCAATTTGACAGCATGTGGAGAAACACCACCACTGGCAATGGAATAATCAGCTGTCTCCGGAAATGCCTGCAGGGTGTCATCAACATACATTGTTGGATGATTAGTGTTTGTATGAAAGCATTTTCTCCAGTTTGCACAGGCAGATGGTGAAAGTTATTCTCTCCATTTTCATCACTGCAACTCTGAATCATTGGGCAGACTTGCATTTGTGGGCACTGGGTGGCAATTCCCTTTGCATTATGTTAATCATTTCCAATACAACTTAATTATCCCCCAATTCATTCACATCAACACTGGAAGCACAAGCTGTTGTTGACGCTCACTGGAAATATACATTTACTTTACGTTTTAGTGATTTCAAAATGTATTTGATAATAAGTATTTTAAAAAGAGAGTCACATATTTAACTATCCAATAGCTCAGTCAGTGTCTTACACCTTTTCTCCAGCCTCTTTGTCAATGAAGAGAATGACAGACCATATGTGACACCGGAGCTGCCAGTTTACATAATTTGGATAGTGATATGCCTTGCAATCCTAAAGACAAGGTCACACAGGGTGATTTTGAACACAGAGTAAGACTGGACCATTTCTGTACTCTGGGCTTGCACAAGATTTGACACTCTGGTTCTCCCATTGACTCCAGAGCAGTCATGCAGAACCCAAAAAGATTTAATTTCACTTGTGCCAGTGCCAGTATGCGGCGGGAAATAGACCCAAGATTTTTCACCACTGAAATCTGAGATCCTTGTGACGGCCACTGAATGAGAAGATAAATCATATTAACTCCCACAATTTGTTTTTGGCCATTACATTAACATAGGTAAATCTCAGCAGAGATGTCGTCTCTCCACTTCATTGTTCAAAAACTTACAGATGAAGCCACCTACAATTTCCCATGCCTCAGTGCTGGGCCCCAGGCATGTCCTTGACAGGACCTTGCCTGGTCAGTGGCTGGAATTAAATTAATTTAAATTTAAATGTAATTAAATTAAGTTTTTCTGTGTGAAGGAAGCACCATATCATGGTAAAACCCTGTAAATGAATGAATGGGGGTGTTTACAGTGGAATCTAGACACAACCTGTCAGAAAACGAGGAGGAGGGGAGACTGCCAGCGGCTGGAGGTGAGCTGGGATTAAGCTGGAACTGAGCTGGGAACAGGCTAGGAGGGGACATTTTTAGATGGCTTGATCTGTATAGCCAGCATTCCTATTTGCACCCAGTTTTGTTGCCTAAACTTATAAGAAACTTCGAAAAATAGTCAGCTAAGTGTAAAAATAGATTTAACATGGAATATAAAGCCAGGTTTCCTGGGTGAAAGTCCTGTGTTTGATCCATTCATCCACCCCAACCTCCTCCCCACTTTTACTTTGTCGCTATACTACAGGAAGGCAGGAGTAAGGGGGCCAGGTATAAATAGCCTAATAGCTGTCACGTGCCTATTCTCACCCGGGTGCAAATAAACACTCAAGGAACTCAGCAATCTGGAAGTGAAAGGGCACAGACTCACATTTTGTCAATGTTAGTCTTGTCAATATTTAGGCAGTTTCTCAGCAATCGGCAAGAAACCAGAGACCACATATATTATAACTGATTTTATAGGTACCTGCTCAGGATGGATCTAGTAGTGTGTGACAGAAATTGATCTTAGTGTGGGTGTATTTATTGAACACTCCAGCACCACTCACCACATCAAAATTGTATTGGCTGAGCAATGACCAAAAGTAAAAGAAGTCAATTTGATCTACCACAGGGATCAGACAACAGAAGTTAATAAAACAGTCATAAAATAAAAAATAAAAAATCAAGGGGTTAAAATGCCCTTGATAATTATAGGAACCCTTTATTTATTTCTCAACATCTTAACATAAAAGTTGTTGATTTGTCACAGATCCACACATGAATGACTGCTGTGTCCCCCAAGAGACTCTGCAGGTAGTTTGTTGGAGTCTCTCCAAATCCCTCTGGGTGAGAAAAAAAAGCAGAGTTTCCCATTAGAGAATAACCAAACATTCAGCCTGGAGCAAAAAAGACCAAACATTGGCACCACGCAGCCAGCAGTAAACATCCATGCCAACACAACAAACTGTGTCAGTCAATGGATAGATGTGGTGGTGCAAATCAAATTATTTCATCATTACATGCAATTCGATGCCAAAAGAAGTCAAGTTCAATATCAGATAAAGGGAGAAACTGAAAATCATTTATAAAACATCATTTTAAAAAATAAAATAAAAATAGTGGTTATGTTAGCGGTCCTCCTTAAAAGAGTGATGTTGTAAACCTGGCTCAAGATTTCGAAAAACTGCACACAAAAAAAGGAAAACATGAAAACTAGAAATCTCAGTGTGTCTCAGTGGACACCATCAGGAACACTGTATTCAATTCATCTGGCAGTGCCACAAGTACCAAAAACATTATGTATGTAAATCACATATTTCTAAAAAGCTATTGAAATGTTGGTTGATAATCCAAATCTGGCAGTCAGAGTGTTTCCCCTGAGTGCAATCTGAATAAAATAAAAGTCAGAGGTGGAATTTTAAAACCCTCAACAAGCGCCGCTTGTATTGTCTGCAAGCCTGAAAATGAAAAAGTAAAATGGTTACTTAAACCCTTTTGAATAAAGTCCTGATCCCGGTCTCTTCTGAAAAGTAAGTCTTTGGACTTAACCATCTTTGTGGGATTTTTGACGACATACTATACTCTGGTGTTTTTTTTGGGGTTTTTTTGACGAGACACTTATGACTTTTGGGGGATTTTTAGACAACATACTAGAATATGAGGCATTTTCAGCATTTTGGAATTTCACAATTCCCAAAACAAAAACATCACAATTAGTCTACATGAAAATTATACTGAACCAAAATTTACAGAGGCACAAACACCTTTTACCTACTTATTTCTATTGTCTTCCATGCACTCCTGTTACACAATAGGCAAGTGTTTTTGCAGAGATTTGGGAATCTTAAAATGGTTTCCACGAATAGAATCGAGAGGCTGTGTGCTTTCAAACATTGTGTAGTTTGTCATGATTGAGTGTGGATTCAACTAGATGTCATCCCAAATAAATAAGATAACAACACCCCCCCCCCCCCCTGAAAAACAACCTAGGTCCAGGACGAGT
>JAOVVB010124080.1:0-12438 GCA_028570985.1 Heterobranchus longifilis | reverse complement strand
AGAGCTCGGCCAATCAGCCGAGCGCTTTACCACTGCGCCACTCGGAGGCGCAATTGCCCCTTTTTTAATGCAAAATAATGCAAATCATTTTCATGGCACTGTAACTTGTGTTGCCAATTCAGTCATTTGCCAAACTTAGGGAATTAATTAAATTACATAACAGTGAATTGGGTTAAATTAGCATATAGATGCAGTAACTATGAGTATGCAGTAGAGACGGGGTTGGGGCCGGGGTTATAATTCAGTTATAAATCGTGATTCTTTTGTGTGGCGATTCATGTACTGACTCCAAAATTGATTTTAAAAAATATATATTCACGTTTATAATAGAGATGAACCAGTCGATCGGCCGGTGACCAGAATTTGCTGGTTTTCAGTCTGATCATCCATGACTGGTTATCGGCCGATCAGCCTCAGGTATAACTGATTCTGTAACGAGCACAGAAGCTTTCGGGTGGCGCAACAGACATGCTACATTATCAAAAATTGTGCATGTGAAAAGCCTCTGATCTGACTTTTTCTCCAAACTTTGTGGGCAAATAGTCTCAAACCCACTCATTACACGTGCTTACATCATTCCCAAAACACTGCGAGCACAAATCAGCTCTTAGATCACCAGCCACTCCACCACGAGTCAGGCTCACGGTCAAGTTGGGTTTTGAGACTTTGGAGACACCTGAGGCTGTAAATAAAATTGTCTGTTTCTTTATAAATTCTACAGGCTGTGCACTTGGGGCTATTTACACAAATGCTGCCCTTGGTTTTTAAGTAAGAAAAGAACTGTTCTAAGAAATGGGCTACATTTAATTCATTACACTTTTAAAATCGCAACAAAATCGGGAGGGAAATGTAATATCGAATCGGGATATTTATAGAATCGATACTTATAGAATCGCGATATTAATGGAATCAGCACAGAGGTATGGTGACGATATCGTGTAGGGAGGCGCTGCTGATTCCCATCCCTGGTATAGAGTGTCATCATTATATACTGTACATGTACAGCATGTATACAGTGCACAGATGTGCATTGAATTATTTTCTTCATGACATTAGTGTGAACCAGCTGCAGAGACATGACAGTAAGAGCAGTGTTAATGTTGAGCTGCTGATGTCTGGTGCAACACAATCAAGATCGTGTAGAACAGTAGTTGTTAATACGCGTCCAGCGTTTAATCTGACGCGGGAACAGTTACAGTTGCGACTGATGCGCATAACCACTGCGTACTCGCGCACTAAACAGTACACACACTAACCTCATCTCCATATGTGGAACCATATGTGGAACCATACTACTCACCCATACTACTCACCCATACTACTCACCCATACTACCCATACTACTCACTCATACTACTCACTCATACTACAACAGGAGGCAAAGTTAGACCTAATTTAACCGTTCATACCCAACAAATCACTAGTCTAATTGACCAACAAAGAGTTCATTTCTACGTGAAATCACGTGCTTACCTTTTCATTCAGATAACAATCCGTTTTATTGTGGAATTTATTATTATTATTCTTTTTAAAGTGGTAAATTGTCCTATTCGTTTTCTCTCTATCTGTAGCACGGCTGTCCACTTCCGGGAAAGTGACGTAGTTGAACGTCAACGCGATTCGTCGTGTCGATGTAGAACGTGCTCGGTGATTGGCTAATCCCAGATTTACGTAATCCTAAACAGCAACACGCTTACCCGATCGTAGGTCCTTCTGATTGGATAAAAACAATCCAGGCTTGCTATTGGATACGATGTCCTCAAACATAAATTGATGCCCTCCATAAATTACTGATAAAAAATACATAAAAACACATCAACAATAAATAATAATAATAATAATAATAATAATAAACTCTTGAATTCAAATATATATTACTAATGAAAATAAACTAAAACAGAGTTGAAGTAAATGTAGTTCATCACATGCTCACTAGATGGAGCCATGATTTAATGGTTAAAAAAAAAATAAAAAAAAAAGGTCAGAAAACATTTACCAGTTGTATTAGGACCAAACAACAATTTCATTATTTACTCTATAGGGCATTGGGTAGGTGTAGAATGATTATAGCTCGTGCCCCATTTAACAACAGGAAACAGGTCACCAGACCATCATCCAGATGTTATGTGGAAGGTGGATTATTGTTTGGACCTGGTCTTTCAGTATGAGCTGTAAACTTTCCTGGCGGAATATAATCATCTGGTTTTATTCTTGCCCTGATAAAAGGAGTGGCGTAGGGGGGATATCCTGTTCTTTATTGCCAGACAATTTTTTGGAAAATCTGGAAGGGTCTTTAAAGTGAGCTTCCTTTTCCAAGGATGATTACAACAAACCCACAGATTCTCACGCAATAAAAACACAATGTTACATTGCTGTATTCTTGCATACAAAAATATATGGCATACATTGTACAGATGGGTTTTTTTTATTTAATAAAATAAGGAATAAAATATGATGTTTATTAATATTCTATAATGTTATTGTTTTAACATCTCTTAAACAATTTCCTTCAGTTTGATCTTTCATTGCAACAGTTGTTTAAATGTCTATAAAAAACATGATACTGTACATTTACAGGAGTTTTATTCCGGTCACCGCCTCAGGGACTGCAGGACCTGCAGATTAGATTACTTGGTGTTCCCAAGAATGCTGGTAGTCTGTGAGCGAGAATGTGTGTGTGTGCATGTACAATATGTGTGTGTGTGTGCTTGTGCCCAGCAGTGACTCACAACCACAATGGCTCCATTGGGGTCTTTCTCTCCCGGTTGGGAAGTGTGTTGGAGCAAGGTGGTAAGTGTATCGATGTATGTGGGACACATTAAGTAGTTTTTTCCTCAGATTTTAAACTTTTCCACTTCTTTTCAGAACTTTTCTCATTGTTAGTTCTGTTTCCAAATACTGATATTGATCGTGTGGCTTGCACTGGCCGTACTTAAGTCAGCAATTTTGACCTGGAATAGTGACGAAATTTACCAAAATCTGCTATTCAACAACTTTCAACATAGAGTGAACACTTCATCCCCCGCCCATGGTGCTGACATGGAAATGACATGTGGTGTGATGTCAACTCCGCAAACTCTATTCCACCTCAAACTACAAGACAAGTATACTTGAACTTATTTATATGGCAAGTACACTTTTATTACGTATAAACCAAAGTATAATTAAACTTTTCTATGTACACTTGTCAGTTTATGCCATGAATACGAAAGTACATTTTTGTTAAGCGTACCTCTGATGAGAAAATAAAAAGTAAACTGAAAGCATGCTTGCTTACTTTCTGTTTAAAGGAGTATACTATTAATACACTTGGCTTGAATTAACTTCTAATTTGGTAAAGGGGAAGGCAGACTATTTATTTTGAGCAGTAAACTGGCCTATTGAAAAGCAGACGGATCAGTTTAAATGATGTGAAAAGGCTATTTAAATCACCGTCTTAAATCTGGGTTAAATTGAATGCTCTTGTCTGGTGTAACTCAATGGGTTCTGGGTAGTTGCTTCAACTGTTTCAGGAAACACTGCTGATGGCACTAAAGAAAGTGGGCCACATTTCATCTGTACGTAAAAAGAATCAAGCTGCAACTAGGAAACTGAGAAGTGAAAAAACAGACCCTGTTGAGGCAATGGGGTGGAAGCCAGAAAGTGTTCACATTACAATTCTGGATAACTCTGTTTTCTTTTTACTAGACTGTCTAACTAGAAATGACGTAAGGAATAAGTCAGATGGCAAGAAGTGAAAGAGTTGTGCAACAACAGTGGGGTTTTATAGGCAAAAGAATCTGATGTTGAGAAAAAAAAATCTAAACCAGCAGACAAAACTGTAGGAAGAAATGCTCAGTAATGAACTTGGGAAAAAGGCAAACACCTGGCAAAGAACAGCAGAAAGTGATTTTGTTTGACTACTGGCTTCTTCTTGAAATCAGGAAAAACAGGCTACAGGTACAATTAATGTGGGAGTGTGAGTGCATACACTGTCTCTCGTTTCTGCGTTTCTGCCTGAGGGTCTGGGACATGGCTCAAGACTTACATAGTGTTCGACAAAACAACAGGCAATCCACCCATCCCTATTTTTCCATGGAAATAATGTTATGATGGTGTCAAAGCACAAGTTCTTCTGGAAGGCCAACAAAAACACAAGGAGAACAATCTGGTCTGATTGCACTGGGATTTAAAAATTGTTCATGCGTTGTATAGAGATGACTCCTTTTTTCACTTTGTCTGTTTGCTGTATTTTTTCCGTATTATTTTTTAATAATTATGTACATAGCTACTAAAAAGGGAAGTAATCAGTGTAAAAAAAAAAACATGATCTATTAATTGTTAAAACTCGTTCTTTTTTTATTTCTTCTTTTAGGGTCATCACAGTGGATCCAGATGTTTCATTTGGCACAGTGGCATTTTTTCTGCCAGATGCCCTTCCTGATCCAACAGTTTCCATTTAAACAGACCTCAGACACTAAGCGGCTTGTTACATAAGCAGGAACATAGCTCATAACTCTCTCTCTCTCTCTCTTTCTCTCACACACACACACACACACACACACTCTGCAATTAATTTTCACACACTTTGCAAAGTCAAACAAACTTTTTTTTCCTTTATACTCTCTGTGATGTTTTGTTTCATTTTCAGTTTACTAGGGAGAATAAAGATTGGACTTTAGAGCAATGAACAAAAGTTCATTTAGTGTGATGAGTCCAGATTGATCCTATTCTAGAGTAAGAAGTGATGTACCAATCGGGTCTAGGCTCAGCAACGTTATGTGCAGGGCTGGGTATGAGGGATGGAGTCCCCAGTATCATATAGTAGTTGAACTACAGTATATACTGTAAAGTCATTTCAGTTCTTCTGCTGCTGCGTTGGTGTGGGGTCATCTACTGGTCCTGGACAGATTCTATCTTTCTTTTCCTACAATTGTTATCTTATACAATAGATTCATACTTTAGTAGCTTCTCCTGCTACTGTATTCATTCTACTTCACACTGGGGGGGAGTTTGGGGGTGCTAGAAGGGAGCCTGTTGTGGCAGCGAACAGGCTGAGATTCACGTTACGAGAATAATATTTGTATTACGATTGGCGTTGTATTTGCATTCCTAAAGCCATGAGGCCTCATCACGGGGTCAGAGTTCCGCTGTTGGTTTTATTGGACCAATGTTTGCTTAATCTGTTTCCAAAGGCATTTTTAAAAGTAGTGATGGAGAAAGCAATCCACTGTATTTGTGTTTATTATCACCCCCTTGCGTTAACCTAAGTAAATGAGCCAATATTCACACAAAACACAGTCCAGAGGGCATTCCAACTTTATGCGAGCAACAGACTGTGAATCTGCCATATGTGAAACATATAAACAGATATACAAACAGTTATGTTTATTTTAGATGGAGGAAACAAGAGTGAATATTTCATAATGAATGGTTGAATGTTAAATTGGGAATAAATAACATAACACTGGCAGCATATTGGCATAGTGGTTAGGAGTGTGGCATCACACCTCCAGGGTCAAGGGTTCGAGTCCTGACTTGTGTGTGTGGAGTTTCCCTGGTGGGTTTCCTCCCATAGATAAGACTGGTTGGTATTTCCAGACCACCCGTAATGAGTGTGTGCATGCTTGTGCCCTGCGATGACTCGGAGTCACAATGGTTCCATCTCAGCCATTTGAAGAAGGCAACGCAGACAGCTTTGACTATCTGAGACAATCATCTACAAACTTGCTAGGGTAGTACTGGGGTACCGCTTGTGGAGCAACACACGTCCTGAAGACACCTCAAAAAGGATGGCATCTCTTCCTACATTTTATACATACACATATAGTTTTGATTTTGTATTCGCTCTATTCACGATTTTTTACAATTGGTTTCACTCACTCATTGTCACTTAATCCTGTATTCAGGGTAACGGGGAGCCAGGAGCCTATCCCAGGAGACTTAGGGCACGAGGCAGGACACACCCTGGACAGGGTGCCAATCCATCGCAGGACACACAGACATACACACACTATGGGCAATTTGGGAACGCCAATTAACCTAACCTACATGTCTTTGGACTGTGGGAGGAAAACCGGAGTACCCGGAGGAAACCCACCAAGCACGAGGAGAACATGCAAACTCCACGCGCACAGAGACAGGAATCGAGCCTGGCCGGGAATCGAACCCGGACCCTGGAGGTGCAAGGCGACAGTGCTAACCACTACACCCCCGTGCAGCCTGTTCTGTACCGGGTCACATAGGGGCTGGAGCCTGTCCTAGGAGACTTGGGGCACAAGGCAGGGTACACACACACACACTCATTCACACACTATGAGCAATTTGGGAACATCAGTTAGCCTAACCTGCTAATCCAAATCCGGATGCTCCGGTTTCCTCCCACAGTCCAAAGACATTTTGGACTGTGGGAGGAAACCGAGCATCCAGAGGAAACCCACCAAGCAGGGGAAGAAATTCCATGCACACAGACCCGAGCCAGGAATCGAACCCAGACCCTGGAGGTGCAAGGCGACAATGCTAACCACTAAGCCAATGTGATGCCTAATTTGGATTACTGTAAAAAGAATTCAAATAAAATGCTAAATTGGCCTATTTATGTCACCATAGATCAAATTCACAGCATTGTCTATGATCAGAAAACTCAACCATCCAAGGAGAGTCACCTGCATTTTAACGTTTTTTTAACCAGGTACAGTTAGAGCTTAATTTGGCTGCGTAGTATATTCCCATATGAGCCTACCCCAGTATGCATCCAGTATTTCCTACCTCAGTTAGATACACTTCTTATCTCAGTGTATGCTTTTCTATACCACACTGTTGTTACTACAATCAACACTTTTCCTAACAAAGTTTACACCTGTCCAACCTCAATATATACCTGCACTGTCACTATACATCTTTTATTATAAGCTTTTTTCTACCACAGTATACATACTTCCTTTGCCATTATTCATCTTTCCTACTTCAGTTTACACTTTTCACACTACAGCATACACCTGACCTACCGCAGTGCACACACATTTGAATGCCTATTTTTCTCAGTTTGTCTGTGTTGAGTTCATTTCAGGTTTTGCATTTCATTGTATAACTCTTATAAAACATTTATCTTAAGGAAATGCAGTATATTGAGGGAGCTAATAATATCTACCCAACCTGTAAGAATTGAAACAGGAAAGAAAGTTTTGGCAGTTTTCCCATTCACTATTTTGGAAATGCATGGTGTTGATAATTGGACTACAGCCAGCCACTAGAGGGCCTCAGAGACTATTTGACTTTTTGGCTTCACTTTTGAATCCCTGTAATGTCGCCCATATACAGCAGGGATCTTCAGCTCCAGTCCTATAGGGCCAGTGTCCAGCACAGTTTGTAATTCATCAACACCTAAACACACACACTGATCCAGTAATTACCAGATTAGTTTAATTAGCTGTGGTTGAGGAGAAGAATCCTCAAACTGTGCTGGACAATGGCCTTTCAGGATCGAAGTGGAAGATTCCTGATATACAGTAACAAAGCACATGTTGACTCAAACTCGTTCTAGGATAAAGGCAGATAATTC
Organism: Heterobranchus longifilis; assembly: GCA_028570985.1. NCBI lineage: Eukaryota > Metazoa > Chordata > Actinopteri > Siluriformes > Clariidae > Heterobranchus > Heterobranchus longifilis. Next base: position 4,898 of record JAOVVB010124080.1, on the reverse strand, counting down.
AGTGCACTTTCATAGAATCCCCAGTTAGCACAGCAGTACTTCAGCACGTGTGTACAAAAAAAATATTGATTTTTAACCCCATATCAGTTATTTATTCAACTACAGTAACAGCATTATCCAGGTCATGGTCACACCGGATCCAGAGCCTTTCTCAGAAACATTGCACAGTGTACAGCAAAAATTATTCTAGCCAATCCACCTCCTGTTGGATTGATTGATTGATGACTGTGTGTAGTATTTACAGCTGACAAGCAGACCTGTGATCAGACTAATCTGATTTAATTGCTTAGTAATCACAAGTAAAAGCCAACGTACAGCCGTGCTTTGAAACAGCTGATGGGTGCAGAACCAATTCATTCAAACTTTCCACTTATTTTAGATGTAGTCAGAAGGTGTTCCTTGGTGAATAAACCACAATCCACGGTTAGAAGAACACTTTGAGAGCACATATACAGTAATTGTACCACAAGATACAAGCTATTCTCAGTGATAATGATCACAAAGCCAGATAGGAGTTACATTTTACCAAAGTGTGAAGAAAGAAAAGATTTGCTGATGATCCAAAGCTTGCATGACAAATTATGTCTGTTCCAGTAGCTTTGGTGTGTAACCAAAAGATCTCCATGGGCTAGTAGTTAAACACATCTAGAATTAAATATCAGGAAATGAAAGTTTCAGCTGTCACTGGGAAAAAACATTTATATGCACTTTCTGTAAGGCTTATTTTTGCATTCTCTTGATTGATAAAAGATTGAGATTTCAGCATACACACAAAGTAAATAGGCACTTGCAAAATTTCAATTGCTCTTTGCCTCAAACAGTGTTTTAATTGATTGGATCAGCTTTATCACGTTATCATTCCATACTTTGTTCTCCGTGGATCCCATTGTTTTGTGATAATTAATTCATCCACAATTTGTGCAGTCAGAGATCAGAGAGAAAAAAAGACGTAACATTTCCTCTGTTTCTTGGAACAAGTCATCCCATCGTGGACATGCATGCAGTGATTTTGAGGCACAGGATTCTCCGGAGAATCAGCATCTAGGTCCTAAAACTTCTAGCCATTTAGAGAGGACAAAAAGAAGGGTGAGGCAAAAAGAAGAGGTGAACAAGATGCCAAGGAGCAGCAATGACCCAAAAACAACAATTTTCATTTTGACTCTAAGGACCAAAACACATCCAGTCCCACGAAACCTGGCACGTAATCTACTTCATTAATTTTTGTAGAGAACTCAGCAAGGTCCAAATTGAGCAAGTCCTTTCACTTGTGTACTGAAAGCAACCATAAAATGGAGAGCTGGAAGAAACGAGATGACCTGGAAATGGAGAAAGCCAGAGAGGTGCACCATAGGAAATTCCAGGCCACACTGGATTCACTGGTCAAAGAGTTTGAAAGCGGTGCCTTTACCACCAGGATCCAACACATTAAAACACTGCAACTGAGATTCAGAGTTCCCTTTGTAACGCACTCCCCAAGACAAATTCTGGCTGTGACAGGGAACCATCATAACCTTGGGGGCTGGAAGAGTTTTGTACCTCTGAACAGAGCTGAGGATAGATTCTGGTCTTTCCTATGGGTATCCAGGTGGAGTGGAAATTTGTACTGGTGGAGGATGGAGAGATCGTGCACTGGGAAGAGTGTGGAAAATCGACGGCTGGTGGTTGACAGAAAAATAGAAGACAAATAGATCCAGCTTTACTGCACATGGGAATATCACTGAACTGTTAAGATTAGGGTGACCATATTTTGATTTCCAAAAAAGAGGACGATCGGCACGGCCTCCAGACGATTCAGACAAGCTTCTTGGTGGTTGATGAACATTATTTATTATACTTCAATGGTGCAGAATCAACCTCTGTAATAAAATAAAATGAAATCTGTAAAAACTTATAACAAAATAATAGCTCTCTTAGACTCTTCAAATAAATAATTAAATATTGTTCTAAATATGCAATGCCAAAAATTATTTTTTGCAATGTCAGAGTCAGGAAATGCCTTTTTAAGCAAAGTACTGGTGCAATCCATGGACCTGTAACTGTTGTGATGTTTCACTGTATGAAAAGCCATTGCACCTTCTGCTGCATTTACATCATCCTCTGTTTTTCCTGGTCTGACAAAAAACTCAGACTTTGCGAATGAACTCTCACCTCGCACAGCTTTTTTATGTTTCTCTGTGTCCATGTGGGCTTTCAGATCCCCAGCACCTTATTGGATACCGAGACATATGTACCGGCTTTGCACACGGTGCACTCCGCCTAACACTTGTCCCGACCGGGACGGTATGTGGGAAATTTTCTTTGCAGTTCATCGGTGAAGCTGCACTTACGCCTGCTATACTGCTCCACTCTCTGCTCTGATCCCTGTCTGCACTGCTCCCTGTCTGAATCTGTGTGTTTGCGCGCGTGGCGCAGACCTGCCCACAAGGCAGCCTCCCGTTTCTATGGTAAAAAGTAGTACCCTAGTATTGTGTGCAAAACGCCAGTCAATTTACGTACACGCGTAATGGTCCTATGAAAAAACGGACATTTTCGTGAATTTATAAAACCCGCCAGGATGCCCCGGACAGGATGTAAAAAGTGGACATGTCCGGGCAAAAGAGAATGCTTGGTCACCCTAGTTATACTGAACTTCCAGCCTCCTAACACACGGTATGAGTGCAGATCAATCCCTGCTATCCGTTATCATCAAAGCAAGGATGGGTTCCCTGTTGAGTCTGGTTCCTCTCAGGGTTTCTTCTTATTACGATCTCAGGGAGTTTTTCCTTGCCACTGTCACCATCCTCCTCGGCTTGTTCATCAGGGACGATCTTATTATTTTGATTCTGCTTTCAGTCATTTCTCAGATCAGAATTTAAGTTTGATCTCCAAGTGCATTTCTCAAAACAACACGTACAAACTGCACAACATAGTGGATAACCAGAAAAAGCGGGTCATCTGCTCAAAATGCTTTGTCTATCGTGCAAAAGCAGGTTTTTTCCTTAATCATTGTGTCAGAGACAGCAGAATCCCATGTCATTTTTTCAACAATGTGAATGTGACAGGCAAAATTATTAGTCATGTTGTCAGTAGAACATCATACTCAGTTTTAATTGTTTAAATTATACTCAACTCAGGTTTTGATGACTAGAAATTACTAAATTACCGTACTGGTGTGTGTCATAATTTACAGTGTCCCTCCGGTAAAAAAAGAAGTTATTCTTGCAAACCATTGTGCATCAACCAGGGGTTACAGTAATTTACATGGTAAGAATTGATAATTTTTCTGAATGATTCCATCTAACCAATCAACATTGACCCACGTAACAGTATATGGAAGAATCGAAACAAAAGATCAGTCTGTATTCACATTTTTACTGTACTGTCAATAGTGTTACTTACATACAGAAAACAAAGGAAACTATACATAGGCTATTTACCAACAAATGGAAACATGAAAAAGACAAAGTGGGAAAACTATACATGTACAACAGAAGGTAAAGGTGAAATTACGTGGCAGTTTTCCTATGCGTCATGTCGGTTCTGTGTGTTGGGCCACAGATTCTCATCAACATCACAACATACATTTTCTCTTGCTATGCACGGTGGGAAGAATCTCCTTGAGTGCCTAATCCAGCTTCTGCATGCATCTGCTGAGATGTCCTCACATGCTGCATCCATGGCAGACAGCAGTGTCATCCGCATATGTGGCAGATGATCATAAACCTTCCACCTCCAAGCCGAGAAAAACTCTTCAATTGGGTTCGGGAATGAGAAGTAGTGTGGAAGGAATTCAATCAGCATCTTTCGGTGGTGGACAAACCACTGCCTGATGTTGTCAGAGTGATGGAAACTGACATTATCACAAATTACTACATACTTTGGTAGATAATCTCGATTGAGGTCCCTCTCATCCTCAGGAATGCCATTTTCATAGAGATTGTCTAAGAATGTAAGGAGATGCTGTGTGTTGTACGGTCCCATGATAGGAATATAAGCTAGAACACCTTGGTCTGAAATAGCAGCACACATAGTGATGTTTACTCTCCGTTGGCCTGGGACATCAACAGCAGCTCTCTGGCCGATTAGATTTCAACCCCGCCTTCTGCCTTTGGTCAGGTTGAAGCCAGCATCTTCCAAGTATATAAAGTTGTGAGGCGGTTCTCTTATTTCCATTTCCATTATGCGCTGCAGTATATACCAGAAAAAACACAGTGTGCATAAATTACAGTATTTGTCTTCAATGTGTAGAAGTTACTCTTACAGTATAGTGGGTATACAACATACCTGTACGAACTGGAGTCGTAGCTCTTTCACTCTGTCAGCATTTCTTTCAAAGTGTACATTGTGCAGCTGCTTCATGGTGATTACATGTCTTTTCAAGACCCTGTCTATAGTTAAAATGCTCACAGATTGTATATTTTCAAAGATACAGGCGTCTTCAACAACAGCACTTTGTCTTATGGCTAATGGCATTGTTAGACATAACAATAGTTTTAGTCTTAGTCTTATGGCATTGTTAGACCATAACCATGTTGCAAATAGCTTACTCCTGCTGAGGCGTGAAAAGGGGCCCACTGACACCCCTGTGAGGTTGTCTTGCAGTCCTACATGAGAAAATATATTGTAAATTACAGTAGTATAAGGATTACAGAATAACCTAAGGTGTGTTACAGTATATGTAACAGTAAGTATACAGTATTACTGTACTATATTACATACCTGTCTCTCTACAAAATGATTAAATTATTGATGACACAGTTGTGATTCCAACATTTGGCTGCACCTTTCGACCAGCCTCTTCCATTGTAAGGCCATGATTGATAACATGATCCACCAGTGTGCCCCTGATTTCATCTGGAATCTCTGTGTATCTTTGGCATCTTATACCCCTTCCTCTGTTGTGTCTCTGTACTCTTTTC
>JAOVVB010124070.1:0-12439 GCA_028570985.1 Heterobranchus longifilis | reverse complement strand
AGCATTGCTAACACCTCTACACAGGACCTGGTTAGCATTGCTAACACCTCTACACAGGACCTGGTTAGCATTGCTAAAGGCACTACAAATAATTAAATAATAGAATTAAGAAATTACTTCCTCCATAGACAAAGTAAAACTGTAATATCTGAATATCTCGTGCACTTTTGAGGATTGTTTGACAATCATGGTTTATAATATTTAGAAATTCTTTGGTATGAGGTTTTATTCGTTATATTAGTAACACAACATGATATTGTTCAGTGCATTATGATGTTTACAGACATCTGTGTAGATGGAGATGAGCAGGAAAGTGCAATCTATTGAAGCTCGTCACAGACCGTCCTTGAGGCTTTGATACAAGATCCATTTAGATTGTATGGCAGAGTAAAGGAATATGGCCTATAATATCTACCACGGCTTTGTAGATAATGATCAAATGAAGAGGTCTTAGGAAAATAGCTTGAACTCCAGTGCTGATTAGGATCCAATTATAGGGTGAGAAAAAAACCCACTAATTAACTTTAGGATGGTGTATTAATTTGTGATTTCACTTGAATTTCTTCAGATGTTTAATTGATGACAATCATTCAGAACAAAAAATAATTCCATGACCATGTAATATGTAATATGTATAGCCCATGTAGGATTTGATTCCATTGTGCATTGTCCGTGTTTTCTTATTGTTTATTTTAGTGTTACTGTATTTCTACATTTGTCTGGACTATTTATTTATTTATGTATTTATTTATTTACTTATTTACATAATCTAACAAAGGCCAGATGTACAGTACTGCTATTGTTTCCGTGTCAGTCAGTTGATAAAATATAAAGTGAGAGTTTTGAACATACAAGGTTTCTGCCTGACAGCGACGATATACTCTTTATTGATTGAAATGACCAGAAATAAGCTATATCGTGAAATATCATTATCGAGATATGAAATGATCTATATCGGGACACTTGTAGACAACCTCAGCAATATTTGTCAGATTGTGAAGAAAATCTCCAAAATGGTATAAATATTCATAAAAACAATTGTTTACATTAAGAGAGAAATGTACAGTTGAAATTAGGGCTGAACAATTTTGAAAAAATATCTAATTGTGATTATTTTGACTGATATTGCAATTGCAATATGATTTGAAAAATAAGTAGGAATTATCATTTTTGAATCATTCTCATTTTTACAGAGCTCTCAGAGGCAAACAAGATTGTTTTTTTCAGATGATTTTTATTTTCAGGCTCAGATTTCCTTTTTTTATTTTATTTTTTTTTTTTTAAAGAGAAGTCACAAATGACTTTTTTTTGTTTTTATGAACCTGGCAAAAAAAGTCCTGCTTGCCAGTGCTTCCGTACATTTTCATTTAATTTTTTTTCTTTTTTTTTTGCGAGGATCAGTGCCAAACAAATATTTTTTTCTTCAGTCTGTAGAACACGGTGTGCTGAGACATCTCTGCAGCACCACGATATTTCATGGCATTTTGGCACATATTTCGCCACCCGCGATTTGAAAATTGCAGTAGGATATATTGCGATTTCGATAAAATTCAGATTAATTGTTCAGCCCGAGTTGAAATCTCTCTGAAAAGCAGCAAGCTGACCGACAGCAAAAATCACACAAAAACAGATTCCACGTGGATAGCATCGAAGTGGAACAAATACGACGGCGTTAACGCCATCATGTTCCTTTAGTCATCCCAGGACTGTGAGGCCGACTGTGGCGTTTGTTTTCCACGCAGTAATGAACTTACTTGATTCAGTAAAAACCGAGCTGCCGCCGTCACAGTGTGGCGGCGGCAGCTCGCAGCTCACAGCTGCCTGGGAAATAAGATCAACTATTAGCAGATGAAACTGAACTATCGGCTCCATCTCGCTTGAATCAGGAACTTGTTTGCCTCCGCACAACCTTCAGGAAATGCACGGGGCCTCGGCTGCTACCACGAAATGACGCCCAGGCACCGAGCGCAATTAAGCCCCGCGTGGCATGGGCGGCCATTATGTATGAAATCAAATTACCTTCATTAACCTGCCAAGTTGGCTGAAGGCGTCACTACCCACTGCTTCTTTTCCCCGCCCTCGCCGAGGAAGATGAATGACAAACCAAAAGAGGTGTAGCATGCTGATATCCCTGTGGAGTTCTAATACAACATCCCCTCCCAAAATTTTCTAATGCATTCATACTCATGGAAACCATTTCTGCTGCCTGCGCCACGTATGTTTTAATGTTGCAAAATGAAATGCATGGCTTGAAAACAATATCGCACGGTATGAGATAATTAGCTCTCCTGGCTTGACAAATGGGCCAATACCTATGTGCATACATGCTTTTGAGCACTGCATATGTTGCCTTCATGAATAGGCATTGTGCTGCACCACCCCCCCACCCCCACCCCCCCTGTTGTAATACATATATTTCATTGCCATAACTCTTAATGTCTGAACAATGGCTGCACAGGAAAAAAAAAATGCAGCTAAATTGCACCATACTGACAAATAAGGAGTGAATAAAGCTCTGGGATCATTATCACGGAGGAGGCTTATAGCCACATCACAGTCACAAAACTATGAAGAGGCATTTTTTCTATCACTGTTTTTAAAAAAAAGTGCACTGACTTTCTACCACTGACCTCATTTACCATGGAGGATGTCAAACTGTGTTGAATCCACACTCTTAAAAAGGGGGAGAAAAAAAAAATCTCCCCCGCAAATGGTTATTTCTCATAGGATCAAGTTAACAACAAAATGCAATCCTGTCTGGTTGTGCGCATAATCATTTGGCCTTATGTAAAACTGCCGGCAGAGGCACCGGGGGGAACTGATATTTGTGGTGACTGGTTATCAGAGCCAGCATCAGAGGTAAGTGATTCTATTTAGATAGATAATAAATATGCGGTCATGGGGAACCTATATCCAAAACCCACATAATGACTTTCTGCTGTGGCTGGAGGAGGAGGCTGCCGATCAGTCTTTTTTACAATATTTACAGCAATTTGCTCCCCTTCATCCTTCTCGGTGCTAATTCTATTTCCTCTTCATTACGGACACCATATTTTTAATGAGAGAGGCCCTTTTCCCCGTCTGAACGTCTCCTCAATTCTTATATTTATCAATCACGCGGAGGCTTTTAGGCTGCAGGGACACGGTATCGCATGGTGAAATCAGTCTTGAATTCCACTTAGCCGATGCATTGAGTGATTGGGGAATTAGCTTGAATGCTATTTTGAGTGATGGTCGTGTAACAGTTCTGAGACAACTGTAGAACAAAAGCATTAAATGCGTGCGTGTATGTCTTTTCCAATTGTAGAGGTCACAAAGTGAAGTTACAGACTGGAGTGATTCACATTAAATCTGGACTTCCATGTTTTTTTTTTTTTAATGCAAATTCCCTCAAACATTTTGGACACGAGATAACTAATACATTATGTATGAAAGCCGATGATGCTTTGTCTGAATTGATTTATTGCTACTAACAAATTTTATGCTCGTGCCACCTGGAGCTGGGCGATGTATCAATATAATATAATATCCTCAAATGAGAGTAGATATTATCTGGGATTTTGGCTGTGGTAATATTGTGATGTAGCCTAAATGTTTTCTCTTGCTGCTCCTAAAGGCTGCATTACAGTCAATGGAACAATTTTCCTTATTAGACTCTTCTAGCTGAGTGATATGAAACACGGATCCACATGCTTGGTCATTATAGTCACGTTCCTAATGCTAATTTAAAAAAAAAAAAACGTTAATATCTTCTGAAAGCACCAATAGCCATTCCCTAAATATCAACACATTACGGATATCAAGATAGTTGTGAAATGTACGATGTATGATCAGAAAGGCTCCGTCTGTATATTTCTGTGATAAAAACATGATTCTATAGGCATAAATGCAGACGAGTGCCGATCCTCTATGGAAGTTTGCATTTTTCTGTATAATATATAGCGCTGCCCCCTGAAAGTCGGAGATTTGAATCATCAGTCGCAGACCTCTCAAGTCGACGGAGATTATCCAAGTCGAGAAGTTGTTTTTTGTTGTTGTTTTTTTTCTGCCAGTGTGCATTGAGTACAAGGGGCTGTAGAGCGGTAAAGGAGCAATAGAAAACACATTTAATTTCCTATAAATTCTTCACAATAAAAGTGCGCTGTTATTTTTTTATTTAAAAGCTTTTATTGTGAAGCAACAAAATCAGGAAATACTAGCTCATAGCGTTAGCATAGGCGCTATGCTAGGTCAGCGGGTGATGACCTCGTGTGTGTGTGTGTTGTGTGTGTGCTAGGTACTAGCCTATTTTAGCCTGTAATGTTGTGTTTATTATTCTGTGATTTTTTTTTTTTTTTGCCGAATCATATAGTTTCCTCACGGCCCCGTAGCAAATTAATTTTTTCCATTTTTGATCGGCCTTCCCTGTGAGTGCTCCAGCCCCGGAGCACCCACGGGATCGGCACCTATGACCGTTAGTTGCTGTCCATGTATTGAGCTAGGACTGCACGATATGAGGAAAATATGCTCTAAATGTTGAATAACGTGATAATGATATTTCTTGATAAATAAACAGATAATAAAGTGCACTCAGTTCTGCCTTTCTGCTCTTTCAGCTAAAATACAACAAACTGCTTGTTGAATAAAAAAAGAAAGGGAATTATTTCCAACATTCTTTTATTGAACTGAACTCAAAAGGCACCATAAAAAAAAGAATGATATTTACAATTTAAAGTGCAGTTTTCTACTAATGCTTTCTTTGAACTAACTCAAAAAATCCCTGAGTGTTTTTGCGATGTGTCGCAGTCTTTTGTGATGTGTTTATTGTGCAAGTTGATATATAAAACGATATACTGTGCAGCTCTATATTGAACACACTTTATTTGTATAGCAGCACCTTTCATACAAGAAAGGCAGCACAAAGTGCTTTACGAGGGAAAATAGTCTTTCGCATTTTGACTTCAAGGCTTCAAGCTCATAAACACACCGAAGTCCGGGACCATCCGAGGAGCACGTGAACGCAGCATCCCACGGTGCTGTTACATTAGGTTCATCTTGTGTTTTCGATGCGTCTGTCCCTGATTTAATAAATGATCTGTCGTTTAAAATGAGTTTGTGTGCGCGTGTGTGTGTGTGTGTCTGTCTGTGTCTGTGTGTGTGTGTGTGCGTGTTTTGGGGAGGTGTTTGTGCGTGTGACGAGATATTAAACACAGCACTTGTACCGTCTCCTCACATCTCATTTCACTTCTCAAATGAACATCCTCAGAATCGCGGCAGACGTGCATTACGGTAACTAAAGGAATCCTGGGTAGTATGTCATTGATTGACTCTAATAGGTTACGGTAAATCACTTTTTTTCCCCCCCTCTCCTCTCATCAATTACTCTCATTTATTTAGTGGACCATAACTCTATTTGTGAATGAAAACCTTATTCAAAAGACAAGAAAAATTAGCTTGTGGGTGCTGGATTGTTGGAAAAGGAAGAAAATGAGGTGTCTAACCTAAAGTGACATTTACAAATTACCTGTTAATTTCAACTGGGTTGAGGGATGATAGGACTGAATTACACTGACAGGAGGGTAACCGGGTAATGAAAGCCGAGTCTGTAGTGGCTAAATGGGTAACCTGCGCGTGGAGACAAAGTGGGTTTATTCCATGTGAAGTGCTTTCCGCCTCTTATCGGAACTGTATTCTGTCCGCAGCCACCTGAGAGGCTTGTGCCACCCTACAATCTACTTTTGGTCCAATTAAGCGGCGGCCGGATGATGAATAGTTACAATCAGCCTTGTTTTAGAGGTCTGTGCTCAGGAGGATACTAACCATGCAGAGAGAGTGCGGGAGAACGTCCGCGTGTCAGAGTGCAAGGTGAAGTGGCGACGACTTACAACGGTGTCACCTTGCATCCGTCCCCGCTAATGTCTGCGGGAAAAAAAAAAAAGTCCCTCTCAGTGCTGAGACAACAAGACACAAAAACTAGTGTGTGTGTCCCCCTCCCCTCCTCACCCCACTCCCCCGTGCCCCGAGCAAACATTAGGGAAGAGAAAACAGTGCCAAAGTGGAAACGGGTGACATTTGAATTGAATACCTCAATAATGGATGCAATCTCCCTGTAACCTCCATTTAGCTGGCAGAGCCGAAAGCAGCACAAAATCAAGACAGGATCCCTCCGGTCAATGGAAACAGAGGACGTTGGTTAATGATGCCTGTACTGCTCCGAGAGGGAAGATAAAAGCCCCGCAATGTACATCTCCCATAGTTTTCCTGGAATCTGGATTCAAACTAGCGTGCACGATAGGGCTGCAATATATGTTGTTTTCTTTAATCGTGATATCAACTTGTGCAATAAACACATCGTGAAAGACTGTGACATATCGCAAAAAACACTCAGGGATCTTTTGAGTTAGTTAAAAGAAAGTATTAGTAGAAAGCGCGCACCCCATGTACACTGAGTCCTGCAGCGGCCCGGGTTTGAATCTGACCTGCCGCCCTTTGCTGCGTCGTCGTTCTCTCTATCTCTCTCTCTCTCTCTCTCTCTCGCCCCTCTTTTCTGTCGATCTGCAAGCTGTACTATCATAAAGGCAAAATGTCCCAAAAATAATCTTTAAAAAAAGCACAGAAAACTGCACTTTGTAAATATCATTCTTTCTTTATGGCACCTTTTGTGTTGAGTTCAATAAAAAAATGTTGGAAATAATTTACTTTCTTTTTTTTATTCAACAAGCAGTTTGTTGTATTTTAGCAGTGCACTGAAAGAGCAGAAAGCCAGAACTGAGTATACTTTATTATCTGTATATTTATCACAAGGAATATCGTTATCTGTGTTTTTCAACACAGTGATCGAATATCACATATTTTCCTCATATCGTGCAGCCCTAGTGCACGATATATATATCGGTACTGATACATTATAGGTCGATAATGGGAAATTTATATTATTGTGTATTATTACGATAATTAAATTACAGTCAATAAATTATCAGCCAATAACACAAAGACAAATTGCTTTCATTGACTTAACAAGCGCAGCATCTACAAAGTCTTCTACCCAGTGACTTCAGGGACGCAGGAGGATTTTACAGTTCTGATGTTTCTCCGTCATCTCCCACTTGGAAAAGTACAGCTGCAGGCTAACTGTTACATCGCTAAGCTAACTGTTATGCTAGCTGTTGCAATTCTTTTGAGTGTAATACAGCTACTTTAGATCATTTAGCCGTAGTTTGCAGTCTGCTCTACTGTTGTCATCATCTTTTATCTTAAAATATCTCCACACTGCCGACACTGGCTCCTCCGCCTCCCATGAATGAACACATATTGAGTATACATTGACATGTCTGATTATGTCAAAGTATTTAATCTGAATTCTCAGGCAAAACGCTCTATAAAAGCCAAAGTATGCTTGTGAAGTTTCTTCTGCGATGAGATCAAGACCACCTGCGAAGTTAAATCGGGCCTGGGGCGTAAAGTGTGGGGCCGTTGCTCGGACCACACCCATCTTTGAACTCGACCATCTTTTCTTTTTGTTATGGAATATTAAATCATCCATCTTTGCTCACTACATTTTAGCCTTTGCTACCCTCAGGTGTGCGTACACTACAGGTTCTGAACTTATTATCAGTATCTAGCGTTGAACAGATACCGGTACCGGTAACATAACACCCCTCTCTACTTCCCTACAACCTCCAAAAAACCCCTGAGTGTCTTCCGTGATATGTCGCAGTCTTTCCTGATGTGTTTATTGCGAAAGTTGATATTGCTATGACGATAAAAAAGCGATTTATTGTGCAGGCCTACCATAATCCCTAGTTTTGTGCTGTCACGTTTATCAGCTTCTCTCATAGCTCAGTAGTTTCCTTCACATGCGAGAGAAAGGAGGGAAGACACGGAGAAGGAAAAAGAGATGAGGTCAATTAGGAGTGTGCGCTGATTTGCCTTACAAAGGTCACCCAAGTCTTCACAGCAAGCTTACTATTGTAGGATACTGGCTGGAAACTCCTTAACAATCTCTGCCGTGGCTGTACAGAGACTCCACCCTGACCTCTTTAGAGAGGCCGGCCGCAGCTTCTCCCTCACTCTCGTCTGACCGGAGAAAACTAATGAGTGTGAGGCTGTGGGTAAAACCTAATGGGGCTCAGTAGTTTTTGCTCCGGGCTGACTGCTGAAAATGAACATTTAACCACAGCTCGAGTAATTGAAAAAATGACAAGCAGTACATACAGGCCATCGCCTCACACAAACACACACACACACACACACACACACAGAGCGGCCAAATTATTCTGATTATTTGCCACCTCCGGATTAGAAGCGCCTCTCCACACTGTCACTTACAGCACCAACCAGCAGTAGCGTCAGAATACACAGGAAGAAGCAGAGATGTGGAAGTAACATCAATTAAAATGAGACCGTTAGCCTCTAGTTATGCCAGATATGGAGTAAGTGCACGGAGGCAAGGTCTTGATGTTACGTGGGCTTAACTGTGTGGAAGCAGGCGGCACGGTAATAAGCTCTATGAGAAGGAAGCTTCTCAGGGAGGAAAAAAAAGCATCAACACATGGCTCTCTCTTTGGAGGAAAAGAAAACACTAAATTATACTGGGAGTTTTTCTGAGCTTAACTTTGCTCACAGCTCCACCTGCTTGTCACTTATTGACACTGACACTTGTGTCTTTTCAAAGTCAAACTGGATTTATGTTCTACGAACGGTGGGACCTCTGATCCCCAAAACATATCAAACATACACCTCGTGAGGTCTGCTGAGTCCAGATGCAGGAGGAGAAATCGGTTTTAGCGTGAGGTAAATGACAGATTGAAGTATTAGCTTTGATGCCTGTGATTGATTTTCACGTATAAATCAAACACTAAAACAAATCAAATACACTGAAGATTATCAAGTGAAAACTGGCCATTTATATTTCAGATTGTTTCATTTTATTGATCAATGTAGTGTTTCTTCTAAAAACAGGCACTGTAAAAAATATCCATATGCTTTACTTGAGTTAAAGTAGCAGTACCATCGAAACACCCTTTCACACTTGCCTCCCCAGCTGCCCCCCCCCTTTTGTTTTTTTTTAATCGACTCCAAAGTGCTACATAAGTCTGATGTATTATTCTTATTATTGCCACAGTATACACAATACCACAGAAATACTACATTGCCAGTAAATTGTGCATTCAAAATCCCCTCCACTCAAATATGGTAGTAACACGTACTAATTAATAAATGGTAAATTGATTGTTAATCAAACTTTAGTTAATAGTTATTTTACTGTTAAACAATGAAATGATAATTCATAATGTTTACTACTTATTAGTAGGGTTGTTATGGTATGAGATTTTCATGGTGCGATAACCGTCTCAGAATATATCACAGTATCACACAATTATTATTATTATTATTATTATTATCATTGTTATCATCAGTTACAATTACCTTAAAAGAATGAAAACAAGACAATTTAAAAAAATAATTGAATCTTGAAACCATTTTTGTTAAAATGGAGGTATGTGTAAAAAGTCTCCCTTTTGAAGATAAATGCAATATTTTTTATCGCTGCAACTCTATTTATTAGTGATGCTATCATTTGTTATTTTAACATTTTGTTGTACACATCATAACATTTTATTTATTATATTATCATATTATAAGTATTTGTTATTGAAATGATACAAAATGACTTGTAAAACTTTAAGAAACCGTTTGTAAAACGTCATTAAACATTATTTGAATGCTGCAGTTGCAAATTATGATTATAATACCTTGTTAATGGTTCATAAGTACTTTGTAAAGCATAAATATGCATTATTTAGATAGATATTATCAGTGCATAAATAATAAAATAATAAAATATAAGTAAATAAAAGATTTAATGGGGCCAAATTAATATCTGCCAGAAGCTGTCATAAATTGACATTTTATCCAGTTTTGAGCCACATTTTTATGATACACGTTTTAGATCTTGGTGGGGTTTTTTGTGATCAAATTTTTATTTTTTAAATCAACATAAAGTATATAGCCAAGAAACATAACTCGCTGTATTAACAACAATAACAAAAAGTGCATACAAAAAATTAAAAAAGGGCATCACACCTCCCCACGGACACGTCAACACACACACACACACACGCACACGCACACACACACACACACACACACACACACACACACACACACACAAGCTCTACAGATGACATTAAACGGAATCAAACTAAAAGATTTTTCAGTGATTCAGCAGCAGAGCGCCAGTTGTTTAGTCTAAGCTCAGTAGCCCCATTAATTCGGGCAGTCGACAGCTCCAGATAAACAACATCCAGAAATGCAATCATCTTTTTAGCAGCTGTCAGGGCAGCTAGTAACATGTGCTTTTTAAGCTTGGTGATATTGAGCTTTGCAAGATCATTCAACAACAGGACAGACATGGTCACTGGCACCATTACCGACAGCAGCTCAGACAAACTCGATAGATCTTGGTTGTTTTTAACCGAGTTTAGTCATCAGACGTGTGGATCTCAAGTTATCAGAGAAACAATCTGAGCAAACATGAGTTGGAGAAACGCTGATTTTTAACGTGAAACTGCTTTATTCTGTGTTTTGCAGATAATTCGGCTCCCAGTAAAAACCTCCTGAACGATGAACACTGAAGGAATCCTAACCAGGAGAAGCTGCCCTCAATGACGGCATTGCGCCGTCTTTTGTTATTGTTTTGATTTGAGAGACCCCCAGTGGCAGCATATTACATAATGCACATTTAATATAAATGATGTAGACGATTTGTGACGGCCTCATGTTAAATACAAATATGACTGTTAAATACTGTCTGAAGATGTATTATGTGTCATTGCTGCAATAAGTCCAGAGAATGTACTTTAGCAGTTAAACTGTTGTTATTATTAGTTGTGGACCACAAGAACCCTTGAGTGCCTCGAATACCTAAAATAAGACTGATTAAAGCTAAATTATTATCTCAGACATTAACCAGATTGAACACGAGCACTGAAACCATGATCCATCATAATAGTTGAGCATTATCTTAAATGTCCAATGGCGATCCCATTTATGAATGTTATGTTTGATGGATGATGGCAATTAACAAAATGTAATCTCCAAAGAGTTCTCAGAATTCTCCCCCACACATTTAAACACATGCCCATAGAAAAGGTAATACCCTTGTTAGGTGTGCCGTCCTCCAGTAGAGTTACCATATCATTCCACTGCTGCACTCATAGTTAAAAGGGAATTATTGTGCTTTCACAGTCATTTCTTAAACATTATCTGAAAGACATTTGATTGCTAAACCCTATGGGTGCTATTACCAACAGTTAATGGAGCAGCCTCACATTTTACACCTTGTTCCAATGAAAACAGCATTTCTGTTCAACACTTTTTCAATCTGAAACAAAAGGCGCTTGTTCCTCTTCCTGCCAGAAGGAGAGATCTGCATGCAGGTGGCCGGTCTGACCAGAGGTGCACAGGGTTTCTCCATTGGCACTTTTGGCCGCGCCGCGCCAAACCGAGCCAAACCGAGCTGCGCTGATTTGCTTTTCCATTACCAGTGTAGGCGTGCCGAGCCGAGTCGCGCTGAACCGCGTCCGGATGGTCCTTCTCCGGAGAAGGGCCACAGCCTGATCCGCCTCCAAGCAGGTAGGGCTGCACGATTATGGCCAAAAATGATAATCACAGTTATTTTGATCAATACTGAGATCACAATTATTCATCATGATTATTCATTGATTTTAGAGCTTTCACTTCCATGTTGTCTTACATTCCTGCTAATGTACAAATCTTTGCATCAAAATAAAACCGGTCCTTATGTAACAGGGTTTATACAGTATGTGATCCCACTTGCTGTAAGTGCCACAGTTTGTATCTAAATGTATTTGTCTCAGGGGCGCCCTCTCTCGACAGATAGTAGATAAATGCCACTAGCAAGTTTGAAACGCAATGAGAGACGTGCCCGAGGTGAGTTGCTAAACGCAGCAGTGTGTACAAATATTGTGTATTAATGTCCGTGTGTCCACTGTATGAGCATATGTGCACTGTGACTTATGGAAATGTTGACAAGAAGAGTTACGAGTAGGTTGCTGTACTTTTTAAAGTGCTAAAATGTTCAAATAATGACATAATACACTATGAACTAGCTTGTTAGCCTCTGTGCTAAAATAACCTGCTGTTCTTTTGTAGTGCAGCGTGTGAGCTGCCTGTAACGAGCCACTGTGTGACTGACCAGTACATTTTCTGCTCTTATTCAGAGAAGTTGATGGGATACCTGAACCAGCCAGTCACAGCGAGGTGATTGAGCACGGTTACACTTATTCACAATTCATCTCCAGAAGCCAAATATAAATACAACTGACCTGCCCCCCCCCTTGGACAGTGAGGGCTGTCAAGTTTTCGGACCCCCAGAGAGAGATATTCCAAAGGAAATAACAGCACATTTCTGGAGTAATATTTCTGAAATATCAGA
>JAOVVB010124041.1:0-12439 GCA_028570985.1 Heterobranchus longifilis | reverse complement strand
CAAATCGAAATCTTAAGTCAGAAGGGAAAAGAAGAAATGAAACGCATTTCAGAAGTTCCCTGTAAGGGATCAAGAAAGTGTATCTCATCATATCATATAGGTGTAGGTGTATATTATAGCATAGAAAATTACCAAGCAATGTAATTTTGTTTGTATGCAACTATTTCACATTAGCAATTAAACAACATGCCTCCAGGACTACATGTCCATCAACACTCACATTGCATCAACTTAAGTCCAATCTACCAAATTTACACCCTATTTAATGTTAATGTGATGAATGTACTAGGACTGAAACGATTACTCAAGGAACTTAATTCAAACAATAAAAACTCCCATACAAAGTCCACAGACAATGAAAAGATGATGCTGTGTAATGACCATGCAAGGGTTAGGGTTAGAGGTAAAAGTCAAAATGAGTTTGGCAGTAAGAATACAAGGAAGGTTCCTTGAAAACAGTCAAAGCAGCCAAGAACCACTATCTGGTTTGAGGTGGGGTCTGTCCGTGGAACATAGTGTTAACGCAATGGCAGAGATACCAATTAAACTGCAGGTCCATACCATTGTATGCACTAAAACATTTACATTAGTTGCTGAGGCTTGAGGCAAATCCTTGGTTATGAATTATACATGCTTTTAAATTAACCTGATTTACATAAAGGCAATCGAACCTGACAATTTAGTATTACCTCTGTAGAAAGAAAATGATTGACCGATATGTAAAACCTCTGCCTGATATCGGTCTAACCCCAGAGAGGAGTTGAAAAGTTTCTAGGTGTGTTGTGTATAGGTTCTGACAGGGGCTGTGCATCAGCAGAGCGCTCTGTCTGACCTTCCCTGCTGCTGAGCCCATTACGCTTCAATTAACGACAGCGGCCTGCTGCGACCAGAAGGAACAGCTGCTGGGCCCACATGGTGGTAATTCAATGAGAGTCCCAGACAGGGGGACACAAAACTTGATCCACCAATCAGACACACCTATGCACAAGGGGATACAAATTTACTCCGCTGTATTGAGCCTTGAGACGGAGGAGCGAGAACCGTGACCTGGACGCCATGAGGCTATCACAGTATGCGAGAGCTAGTCGGAAATATTGCTGAGCTCCACCATATGGGTAATTCGATTTCGTGTGCAACAAAAAATCTGATTAGTGGCTATGCTCTCAGCTAATGGATACTCAAAGTTCACGTTAAAGCACTGCAGAGATTCTTTTCAATTGTGTGTTTATAATCATTTGAGTGGGTGATTATGGCCTCGTCTTCTAAATGGGCTGCCGGCTACATTGTCTTCTTTTAACCTTATAATAAGGGTCCCCAATGTAAGAAATGTTTCAATCCTACAATGTTTTAAACACACAGAATGCAATTAAAGTAGAGTCTTCATGTGGTTAGACTGATAGTGATTATTACCAATATTGTCACTGTGTATAAAACATATACAGCATAACATCCATCCATTTCAGATGATTAAATACAGTTTCTATCATAGAGCACTAGGAATAATATGTGGGCTTCATCTACAGTCTCTTTGATAAGGAATGTGCTGTGCAGAATGACATGTCAAAAAAAATATGCTTTACTGAGTAAGTCTTCCTTCACAGCACAATGACCTAGAATTGGTGATGAACTGCAGAGACTGGTAAGCTATTCTGCAGACATGTATGCAGTTCTAACATTCTTAGATGCATTTTGAGGTATGCACTGTATGATATCAGCCCGATAATAGCCCGACCCAACAGACATAGGGAGTCGGAAACGAAAATGGGCATTGGGCACGACGACTGTTTTAGCCTGTGTAGTGTATCATAGTAGATGACCTACAAAAAGACTAGCGTGGGTTTTTTTGCCTTCTTTCGCATTGTATGGCAAATTTCCTCGACGTGTTCAATGACTTCTTCCAATAAGAGTACAACATGCTCTTCCACGCACTACTGTAAACACAGCAAATTAAAGAGGAATGATGTTGCTTGGTGGAACTGTGAAACAGAGGAAAGTTCAGTCATTTTTTCTTTCTTTTTTGAGGTTTTTCCAAACACAAGTCGGTCCCTAGCACCTCCGTCCCAATGACATTACAATGGTTGTGAAAGGCGGAAAGCTATGACTGGTCGGGGACAAATGTGTAATCTTTCATGTCTCTCGTTCAAGTCATGGCACACATTTATGAGTCTATACTCACCTAATCTGGCACAGTAACCATTTTAACAGACAAAAATACTGTGCAGTCTAAACCTGGCATTAAAGATATATTGGGTATTAGGTAAATCTCTAAACACAATTAATCCGGATGACCAAATTAAGATTTCTAACAACTAGCAAACAAAATTAGTTGGTAACAACCCATAAGCAATTGCAACCCAAGTTTCAATAAAATAGAGGCCGCTGGGAGAATTCAAAGAGCCAGATTGGAGGTATTATAGATTATGTGCAATAGCAGTATTACTGTATACGCAATAGAGTGAAAAATGAGAGACAAGAACTGATAATTAGGGATTTCTTTTAAATTATCATCATAAAAGACATGCGTCTACCACCCAAAGCTTTTTAAACTGTCAACTTGCAGCACGAAAAGTCACCTTGAAACTTTGTGCTTATGATGCAAAGCAACACCAAATCCTGACAATGCAATTAACATGAAAAATGTGAAACAATATGTTTGTGTAGACAGGGTTTCCCCAAGCCCCCTAACAATGCCCACACCTTATCTGTAACTTCACCAGGAGTGTAATTACACCGGGGCCCGCCAGCCTGGGACAGTGCTGTTGCACTGATTGGATCTCTCCTTGACTTGACCTCTTCGACCTGGGGTGACTGAAACAACTCTCTACATCTCGACGAGGAACAATGCATTAGTTAATCAACTGATAAAAGCTCCAGATAAAAGTGTCCTGATCCCATTAGAGCTAGAAATAACTCTCCGCTCTCTGCTGGCACTTTTACTGTTGCCAAGGATGTAGTGTAGCATCCTGTAGGGCCAGTATCCTTCACTATGGGTTGGGTTCTTAATGAGCAACTTTTTGCAATGTGGAGTCAGCAGAACGTGTTCAGAGGGCAGACAGATGCAGAAATGAAACTTAAGTTAATCTTATCAGGGTCGTTCACCTGAGAAAACAGTTCTATGTGTACTCCCATATAGATAAAACGGACATTATTTTCTAGATGTAGACAGCGAATCCTGAGATAACTTTATTGTCCTTATTTGTACCTTTATACTTGTTTGTCCCTAGATATACACATTTTTTCAGAGCTACCACACAACCATCAGACAAGGTGTTGCATTAAAAAAAAAAAGTGTAAATGAAAATATAACACACTTACCCCCACTGCAATACCCAGATCTTCATCAGAGCTGATGACTGATAACAAGCTCACACAATAAACCAGGTGACTGAAATTAAGTTAAGTGTGAAAATGCTTTAATTTATTTTTATTGTCACCACATGCACGTTACCTAACATGTTACCTAATCTTATACTGTAAAAGTAATTTAGTGTTTTTTAAAGTGTAATTTAAAGTGAAAGAGTGTTTCCGGGTCCTCCGTGCAACTGCACTCTCACCATCTCTGCACCGTCATTGCAGCCAGGGAATGGGCTGTGTGCATTTCTCCTTGGATTGAGCGTTTTGATATTTTTACAGTATTTACTGTATATAGCATCTATCCTGCTTCATAATTTAAAAAAAAGACATGGAGATCTCACTTTTACAATAAGGGACCTTTAAACTGGCTTCAACTCCCTGAAAATCCATACTGTTCTGGGACTTTTTGTAACAATGATTTAGTTGGGTTTTTTTTAAAAGGGGGGCCAACATTTTTTACCAAGATATGACAGTTGTGATTTTCTTATGGCGTTAACGGCCATGAGGATACGTTGAGACGGGGGTGTATAAAATATAGCGCCAAGGAAGTTGCAACTAAAGGAAAGCACATGACATTGTCATTGTGAATATTATTGTCATCAACTGTCTGTGATCAGTGTGTAACTTCAAATAAGGTATGAAACAAATAAACAAACAAACAAACAATTAATTTCTGGAACATAGCGTCATCCTGTCACTGTTAGTTGATGAGGCCTTGTTAGAAAGATACAGGTGAATGCTCTCTGGGGGACTTTACCAGCATGTGACTCATCTGTCTCGCAACAGTCTACATTGCAGGGATGGAACTGTCTTTGTTTCTTTGAATCCCATAATCTACTCAGACCTTCGGTAGCAGAGCGTTGCGACAGCTCCTTCACAACTGTCACATTTGAATAAACGAATCTGAAACAGGAAATCGAGTCTTGGATCAACACTCACTAACTAAAAACTGCTACACTGAATAATGCATTCTTCATAACAACAGTGTTCCGCAAAGACATGATAGACAGAGTAGAGGAGGGCACTGCCTGCTGCGCATTAGATGGTAATTGAAAAATTGACAAGTAGCACAGCTCTCAGTCTCCCTGAAATACAGAAAATGCAGATTGTTTACAATCAACAAAATAATAGGTCATGTGGCCATTTACAAAATTGTCTCACATGTATTTAAATACAACTAATAAAGGACTTTGGAGCCCAGACGGCAAAATGCCCTAGTGCCCTCTCACTCCAGCTGGTGAGAGTGAACAACAAGAGATCAGCAGACCCCAGGCTACACACAGAAATCTAAGGACAAAGGTGCCAGGCAGTCTTTAAAAATGATTCTACAAGAAAAAGCAAACCAGTGAAGACGAGCCAAAAAATTGCAAATGTACTAAAATGTTCTCGACCTTGTGAGTGCAGGCGGTCAATTGATTTCTGGATCAGTCCCAAGAATAAAGAGCTACAGTTATCTAATCGGGTAGAGACAAAATGATTAAAGATTTGTGCATCTTGGAATGAAATGAATGATCTTAACACTTCTGTGCTATTTTATTATGTTGAAATAATGTTAAATGAAAATTACATCAGGTTGAAAAATCACCCCAATGTTTCTAGCCTCCTGTTCTCTGGGACTATAGCATGCCTTACGCATATTCCTATTTATCAGTACTTATCAACATTAGCTAACATCCAAGACTATGCCTGTTTGACAGGTCGGATGGGCTTATGGACAAGAAGAGTATTTATGCGTATTGTAAGAATCAGTGAAAAGGAATATTGTGGTTGTGAATTACTCAGGTAATGTATGGCAGATTAAAAACAACAAAGGACCGAGAATAGAGCCCTGGAGGATCCCATAAGGAAGTGTTGCTCGTGTAGAGGAGTTGTTCTCAACTGACAAAAAAAAAATACTGTCATGCTTAATTTGCCAGAACAAGGAATCTTTGACATTTGCCTTCCACCATCAAATGTGATTTAGATCCAAAGGAGGGGGTGAGTCACACAAAGTTTTTTACTTCTGTTTCAACATTGCTGGAAGCATGTGTAAAGCATGCCAGGCACTCTGGACTACATTGGAAGCTGCTCTGAGCTGTTTAAGCTGGTTTGCCATTAGCATGAGCCTCAGGATTACTGGCTAACTTGGATATTTGACAGAGTTTTCATGTGGTGTGCAATACTCATACAATGCCAGCCATCAATGGCACTAGATTCTCTATACATGCATGAGCAGTAAAATAACATCATACCAACTCGTTACTCTGGACAGCTGTTCATCTCTAAATGGTAACCCAGGATCTGTAAAAGTCCTTTGGTCAGATCTTGACCGGACCCAAACGCTTTACTTCCTTACTTTACTTGGATTTGTGCATGATTTTGTGATGTCGCGGGAATCCAGCTGCCATGCAAGTTAAGGTAAGGTTAGGTATTAACCGCAAATAGTTAAGGTTAGATGGCTAACTTTACTTAGTTACTAAGTTAACCTTGAATGGTATAGTTAGTATAACTCATCGGGAAATGAGCCTCTCAAGAGTTTTTGGAAATTTTAGAAAATCTAGGGTTACCATCTAGACACCACCCTGTAAAGTGTCATCCCTTATAAAACAGAAAGGATCACCTAGTGGCGCAGCCCAGTACTACAGCAAAACCACAGTAGGGGCGGCAGTAGCTCAGTCCATGGGGACTTGGCTTGGGAACCAGTAGATTGCCGGTGCAAGGCCCCATACGGATCTAGTACGGAGTCTGGAAGGGTAGCTGAAGAGGTGCCAGTCCGCCTCCTGGCCACTGCCAAGGTGCCTTTGAGCAATGCACTGGATCCCCCAGCTGCTCGGGGCACCTGTCCATGGGCAGCCCCACCCTCACTCTAACATCTCTCCGTTAATGCAGGTGTATAGGTCCTGTTGTGTGTGTAATGTGTAGCAATAACGGAGTGAAAAAATTAATTTCCCCTCGGGGATCAATAAAGTAGTCTAAAGTCTTCTTCTTCTCCAGTATATGGATGGTTACTCTCCACATCACTCATCTCACTGTCATTTGAAACGTTTTGATTGGATTTTAAATGGCAATATAAAATATTTGTCAAAGATGCAATTCCACAGTATCATTTTTCGAAGTGCACCATCATATTTAATTATTTTAGTGAGAACTTGAAGTCATAGAAAGGACACTCCCATCTGAATCAATACATACCCTGTAGCAGTTTCCATTTCCCGACCCAATATATATATTTTTGGTTTAATCAATCTTTTTTTACAAGAAAAAATAGGAGATTATACTTGGTGCTTTGTTGATGTTAGCGTTTCATTTCATTAGCAGGTGATATACTGCAGCACACTGAAATTACTGAGCCCTCGTGCTGGGAGGTAGTCTACCACCAAAGGCAAAGCAGTGTGCCCTTCACAATTAAAAAACAACAAAACAAAACAAGATCAACTTCAGATGAGCAAAACATTGGGTGATCTGGGTGTGATGTTATGGAAATGATGGAGCTGTATAAATATGCAATTAAACTGAGAGCAGCTGACATTCATGAGCCTGTCTAAGAATATCTCAGTGCTATATGGTTCATAAAGCCCAGACTGGCTGTTTACATCTTTGTGAATTATGTCCTTCAGCAGCTTTTTGGAAAAAAAAAAAAAAAGATAATAATAAGACATGAGGAACAAGGAGTATCTATTTGATAATGTCTATACTATGTATATAGACCATGTTACACTACATCATGCATTTAATTTACAGGCATCTAATAGTCAAGTCTCTTGACCGGAGAGCCAAGTGTCCATCTGTCCCTGTTGCTGAGCTTCAACTCTCGACCCTTGTTCCTCTTTGCTGACACAGTTGTCCATGTTTGGCATCTGCTGTCTTATCATTGAGACGGTTCCCACTGACATGTTAAATAATTCTGCAGGTTGTGCGACCTGTGTGACTGCAATTCAGGAGCAGACCGTTTGGGGAATTTTAAGCTCCGTTTGGCCTTGTGTTGCCTATGTGAATTAGTTTTAACATCAGCACTGTTATCCATGTATTGATGTGAACAAAGGCAAGCTGCTCCATTTACCACTAATTAACCAAGTCGACATTACAGAGAAAGAAATTTCAAAGTAATTTGTACAACTTCAGCCTTAAGTTGTCACACTTTCCGAAACACCTATTGAGCCAATATATTCCGATCCAATATGCAACACATATGTAAAGAATAGGAACAGTCAAGAAAGATCATCTTTGATGTGCAGTTTTAATATTTTAGTTAAGATATTGAATATGAAATATTTATCTCAGTTCCAAAGTAGGTTAATATTCAGAAATTTGCTGAAAATACAGATACAGTACTGTTGAATAAATGCACACTAATGAAGTGCTAGCCGGCAGGATGAAACTTAACTGAGAAGATATAGCCATAAGTGCTCTTTTATTCTAACTGTGTCATAATTAAATGTGGCACCTTGATAGAAAGCCCCCAGGACTACATTGCACATTGATAACAATTAAAAGAATATTTAACCTCCCTCCTAGAGCTCTAATTGTTGCTCTATCAACTCCTGGGTGGGAAGATGCTGCATGACATATGGACTCGTGGTGTGAGTGCTTTATCTCCTTTGTTGGGTGAGGCACTTATCTGATTGTGCTTCCCGGATAAGAAAGGAAGGAGAAAAGGGAGGCTGAAAGTGGGACTTTATTGAACATTCTGTCTCTGTGGAGAACCCTGGGCTGGCTCACTTTGTGAAAGCAGAGACCTCACCGTGGCCAAATCCAATCAAATGTTTTGAGGGCTGACAGGTCCAATCAGTCAGCGGCTGGTTGCTGCTCACCTCTCGGGTTCAGTTTAGGAGGAAAGCTTCTGGTTTAAGACTTTCACAGAGGCAGAAGGAAAACAATGTCGGTGAAAAATTACAGATGAAGAACAGGATAAAACTGAAAAGACAATGTTTCTCTTGCTCTTCCGCTATCTTGATGGCATCCTTTTTTTTTTTTTATTGCATCTTAAAAATTGTGCCGCTCCATCATTCCAACAAGACAATTTGCTGGTAACACAGCAGCTTGGAAGCTGTTTTACGACTATTATAGTAAGCACACATATAATCTTTTTCATACAGCATCTTGTGACCATTACTTCAGATTTATATTGTTAAATATCCTTCTAGCAATTCAAAGCAGTTCATAAAGGGTCTTTTAAAGATCTTTGTATCGCTACTGTGCCAGATAAAGCCCCTACAGACTTTCCATCAATGTCTTTGATTAATAACACTTAAGGCCGAGAACCAGATTACACAGAAGAACTGAACCCGTCTTTGAAATCCATGTCAAAATACTGTACAGATCAGCAGGTGGGTATTATCTTGACAGAGCTACAGTAAATGCAGCTTTAGGTCTGCAGCAAAGGTGCATTCACAGCCCAAGTTATTAAAAAATAATTTCCTTTTCAGTTTGGCTCAGCTGCTAGGTATCAATAGTGCCTTTCCTCCTCAGGTACCACCGTGCACTGGGAGCTGCTATAATCCTTCAAAAGACCTGCGGGGCTGGCCTGGTCTCTCGAAAGGGCGCATGAATACC
Organism: Heterobranchus longifilis; assembly: GCA_028570985.1. NCBI lineage: Eukaryota > Metazoa > Chordata > Actinopteri > Siluriformes > Clariidae > Heterobranchus > Heterobranchus longifilis. The sequence continues at coordinate 3,553 of JAOVVB010124041.1, read as the reverse complement.
ACGTCAATTTGTGAAGTCATTTTGCATGGTATCACAGCACATTTTCTGCTTTTTTCGCATGTCACTTTATGCCATGAATTCGCACCAGGCTTTCAACTGTAAACTCAACCGCGTCAATATTACACGCTCAGAGCAACTGCTCAGATTTTGACCCAGGAGACCGGTGTTCGTGTCCCGTGTGAAACAAATTATGTTAACTCATCATTTACGTTGAGTACATAACTTACGTAATTTACGTACGATAAGTTAGTAACAAACGTCCTTATTTTAACCCAAACCGCAATGTTTTTCCTAAACTTAGCATCTAGTTTTGTTGCCTAAACACACCAAAGGTCCTTCTTTTAACCCAAACCACAATCGTTTTTTCCTAAACTTCTATTGTTTGTTGCCTAAACTTAAGTGTTGTTTTACGACCGTAGTGAAGCATCATAGTTTGGCACGTAAAAGTGATGGGGTCCTGAAAAGCATCTGTATGTGACGAGTTTAAAAAACAAGTTGTGAATGAGAATGGGGCATAAAATGACACGCAAAAAGCTTAAAATGCAAAATGTGGTGTGCTATTTCTATGCTTTCCCATGGGATCCCATTGGTGGGGCAGTTCATTTGGAGTGAAAATGCTTTGCATTTCATAACACAATAGTACTCAGGCTTATGCTGCATTCACATGGAGCCAGGCAGACTGTAGACGGCAAACCAGGTCTGATTTTAGTGGATGAGAGCAGGATGGTAAAATTAGGTGATTAGGCCAGAAACTGCCTTACTACAATAATTACATTAAATATTGTCACAAAATAATTATATTTAATATTTTTTATTATCTTCTTTGTAAACAATACAACATCACCATAGCTACACATCATTTTTCCTGTGGCGTCCAAAAGTTGTCGTCTGTCTGCCGGTACTGTCTCCCTGATGATGAATGCAGCATTAGCATAATACAAAGAAACTTGGATATATCCTAACACACTCAACTTCTTGAATTAAGAATTGTTTGGACAGTCACACTTTTCTGGCAAAACTCCTGGCTAGATTGGCAAAACTCTGTCCAGAAAGATTCACTATAATTGGACAATATGAACGTACAAAAGCAAAAACAAACAAACACAAATGTGTTTTATGAAAGCAAACAAACTTGTGTGTGTGGGTGTGATCACACGCTGCTGAAACACCATGATAAAAGGTCCAGTAACAGACCACAATGTGTGAACAACAGTCCTCATTTCCAAGTACACTAGGTGGCAAAAGAGAAAGAATAGCACACCCTAATGATTGTCTAGTGAAGTTCAAGTGTAATCATACCAATACAATTCCATTATTTAAATCACTTTATCACACCATGCTTGTTAGCTGTCAATGTGTGAATAATGATCAACATTCACAGTCAGTAATAATAACGATGGTTTTGCAATTATTTTTTGACATGCATACACCTCAGCAGAAGAAACGCATTCAGACGTTAAGATTGTATCAGTCATAATAAATAATAAATGACCCTGATGCTGTGTTTGTTCATCAGATTAAATGCTGATGCTCCATCTGCCATTTATAGTCAACCTGAAGCACGATCAATAGACACGCTAATCTAGATTCACATACCATCTGTGTGTTTCCCCGGCTCGCCTAGGACAGTGATAAAATCAGCCTATCCTCGAAAGACAGTAGCACAAAGAACTTTAATGATTTTCTGCTATGCTTCATCCACCTCTGACTGCAATTTTAAGACAAGAACTTGAAACAACTGTAACAAAATAATTCACCGTGTGATAAAATGCAAGGAGTTTCAAACTGAGGTTTTATGTAACTTGCTTGATCAACAGTGAGCCTGGCTTCTGTACTTCCACAGAATGTGATGTGTGGGAAATAGAGAAAATGTCATATACACAACAGTTAGTTCCGACCAAGTAATTTAACTGGACAAGAGGCATTCCATGAGTGCTGATCATAGACCGTAAAAATAATGGACAGAGCTTCCACGTCTGAAGTGCCTTAACACTTGCATTCTGTCCTACGGCCAGCAGGCGGTGAAACCAGTGGTTGCAAAAAGCCACACTTGATTTATTACCTCTGTAAAGGGTTTCATAATGAGTTTATGGTCTCAATCGCTAGTTTTAGGTCTTCTTCAATACAGAACGATGTTCATTTTGTAAAAAAAAAAAAAAAATAGACAATAAAGCAGGGCACGTTTTGGAGCATGGCCACCAAGGCTACCATTTCATTGAAATGCCGCCATGTTGACATAAGGATAGAGGCTTAGCAATGCTAATCATGGCCCTGTGTACATTTAAATAGACATGAACTTGTAAAAATCCAGCGTCAGTCGGTTGAAAATCTGCAAACGTTCCCTTGTTAGTGCTCAGCTTAGCGTGGCACCATTGAAATGTCACCACACAGCGTCGAGCGCATCATCCCCCTGCCCCTTGACCTGGTAACGTAACATCTGGTTGCAAAAGCGCAAGATAACAATCAGGAGGTGGCCAAACTCGAGGCTTCAAAACGGGAGTCCACAAACCAATGGGTGATGTCAGTCTTACTCTGTCCATTGTTATTATACAGTCTATGGTGCTGATATAGAGTATAATGAGACTGAGAAAAATGACACTTGTTATTTGTTCAAGCAGTAATTACAACTAATGTTTGACATTTTATTGTTATGCGGCGCCCTCTAGTGTTCACAGAAATTACTGTGGGAGGTAAGCAGGAAGTCATTGAATGTAGAGCGAAAAAGCTGTTTATGGCGGGCAGTTGGGAGGGGTGGTGGATGGGTCAAACTGAGTTATTTTTAAGGTTAACAACCAGAAGTATGTCATGTGCGTGATCACAGCATTGATGTATCCACAGAAGGGATTCAATGTAACAAATATACTGATTTTAACCAAGACCACCTTTTTTTCTAACACTACTAAGTTGTTTTGTTGCCTAAATCTAAACCTACCGCAACAACGTCCACTTTTACAACATTAACGGCATGTTTAAAACTGAATTAAACATTTACGTATTAGGTGGAAACAGCAATGTTGAGTCTGTTAAGAAGACCGAGCTGATACAGTCTGCACAGCATGGATAAAGCCTTACTTTCTTACGCAAAAACTCAGCTGAGACAGGACGTCAACAATGGCAACAGCCTACGAGTTATCAACCTACACACTGAAAATGACAAGTTTTGAAGATTTGGATCAGTAGAGAGTGAACCCATCAATGCATTTACCAGTCCGAACTCTACATGTTCTAACTGGGTTGTTTACATAGATGCTCTTTAAATTACATTGCATGTGGTAACATCACAACATATTTTGCCCTCATGAATGGACTGTGGTTCAATATATCAATATCAATATATACTTGTAGTGTGGAGGCATTATGGAAGCTAGGAGCATATCACACTGTACAGCTGGTGCAGTGTGTCAGAGCACACACACACACACACACACACACACACACACACACACACACACACACACACTCCTTGGTTATAGTAGAAGATGAAAAGGATGTTCCTCAAACACAACCTTGCCTGTGGGTTCCTAATAGGGTCACCCCTTGTTGTTTGCATCAC
>JAOVVB010124033.1:0-12439 GCA_028570985.1 Heterobranchus longifilis | reverse complement strand
ATGTGGGTTTTGTCAGACAGCTGCTCTCTCCTCAGTACTGCGGACCGTACAGACCTACTCTCACCCTTTCAGCTTCATTTTCTTACAGAGTTGAATTAACACACACATTTATGGCCATTTGGTCATATATAAACACGCTGTGTGTTAATTCAGCACTGTCTGAGAAGCACTTTAGCTCCTAAATGACTTTACTGGGTTTAGTGTTGAGGTTGGATAATGCGAGCTTCTGGGTTATTAGTGTGTGTTCTTTAGTCGGAGTTGGGCAAAGCCTGAGGAGTTTGTGTTTCTCATTTGGCATTAAAAAATAAGCCCAATCTCGTCCCAGTTTGTTAGGATGTAATGCAACATATCGTGCAGACACACAACAGATTGTACAGTGTCTGGATGCAGTCTGCTAGAATAGGAAGCAGATTGCATAGGAACCAGAATTGCACAGACCTGTGTGTGTCTGTGTGTGTGTGCGTGTGTGTGTGTGTGTGTGTGTGTGTGTGTGTACATACTGAGAAACTGCAAAGTCTCAGCAGTATTACATAAAGAGGCCACATGTCTCAGTACTATTTCTAGACAACCAAGACAAGACGTGTAGGACAGGGAAGAGGAAATATGGAGGGCGTGGCCTAACCTCCAAAGTGTGAAATTAGACTCATACCAGTAATCACTTAGCTGGCAAAGTGTGTCAGTGCATTTTAAAAGTGATGATGCACAATTAATTATGATAAAAATGGATAGAATTCATTCTTTAAGATTTGATTTGTTTCAATTTGTCCTAATGTCAATGTCAATTTTATTTATTTAAATTTCCTATAATTTATTTACTACAACCAAGTTGTCCAAAGTGCTTTACAATGATTAAAACGCATAACATGGCAAATTGAAAGAAATAGTATAAAGCATAATAAAAAACATTTTAAAGCCTTATCAAACAGAAATGTGATGATGAAGATGAGTTTTAAAAAGTGAGACAGATGATAATTGTCTGATCTGGAGAGGTAGCTCAATTCCATACAGTAGTTTGGGTGTAATCACAGACAAGGGCCGGACCCCCCCGTTTTCTTAACCTAACCTTAGGAACAGTTAGAAGGAGGTGATTCTCAGACCCTAGGGTTTTAGTTGGTTGATACGACTGTAAAAGTTCAACAATGTAGCCAGGAGCACAGTTATTTAAAGCTTTATAGGTGTAAAATAAAATCTTGAATTCAATTCTAAAATGCAAGGAGCGTAGGACTGGGATGATGTGTTCATGCTGACGAATCTTGGTCAAGAGACGAGCTGCAGCATTTTGAACCAGTCTGAGCAATTCCAATGTAAAATGATTTACAGTAGTCAAGTCTACAGATAATAAAATCATGTATGATCCATCTTTGGTAAGACTGATGTAATCTTAGATATTTGCCAGGCATGGAAAAAACCTGACTTGACTAAAGAATGGGTTGACTACACTTGACTATGTCCACTATAAACCTCAGCTTCTGGCTGCAGAAGTAAAATAAGTACCTAGACTAAACATATAATTTTGGTGCTTCAACATTTGCTGGAAACAACAGCATTTCTGTTTCTGTCGTTTGAAACATAAGAATTTTCACTTCAGCCAAAAATACAATAATATTGTTGGGGTAGTAGTCCTAGATTTCTTGGATGGACATCATCAGCATAAAAGTGCAAAAAAAATTCCAAATAATCCAGCAAAGAGGGAGAAAGTATAAAGTGAACATAAGTGGACCAAGAATAGAGCCTTAGGGAACACCACAGTCAAGGAGCAATAGGGATGTCCTTTTCTCACCAAATTTCAGCGAAAAACTACGGTCGGGTCAGTCAGGTATGTTCTAAAATCGTGCTGCAACACCTAAAGAAGTTGCCCATGACCAACAGTATTGGATGCTGCACTTAGATCTAATAACATTAGAACTGCAGTATTCCCTGCATCAGTATTAATAAACAGGTAATTTATTACTTTTAAAAGTGCTGATTCTGTATTATGAAAAAGTCTGAAACCAGACTCATACAACTCATATGTGTTACGTCAAGAATATTATCACATGTATTATTATAATACCAGGAGATTAATTCATCCAAATCACAGTTTACTGGCTCCATGACGCACTCAACTGCCTGACTAAACTCCACACCAAACGGAGCAGCTGTACAGGATTAAATGTACGCCACTGTAGTTGTCTTATATTGTATACTGTAGGTAATTTTAGAGACATTGAAATTTCTAATTTTACAGGCTTATGATCGTAACAATAGGCAATATCTAGATAAACCACAAGATAACACAAGGTCAAATGATGCATTAATATGGTTCACAAAATGCAAGACATAAGGTTTGTCTTGGCAACAGACATGAATAATAAAACAATCCACGAGCAATACCTTCTCATATTTTGGCATGAAATCTGATAGAAATTCAGAGAAATTCGGGCAAAAAAATATAAACACTATCATATGTAGGCCCCTTAAAAGATTAATTCTGAAGTGGAGGTATAGGTATATAGATATAGGGATAACTCTGATAGCAAGGTACAGTATAGGCAACAGTTTACAATTATAAAAAGATTTAAACACAGTTGCAACCCCTCCACCACGACCCATTGTTCTGGGGGATTTAAAATAGGTGCAGTCCCGAGGTAAGAGCTCATTAAACGCATCAGACTCCCCAACCCCCAACCACGTTTCTGTTATAAAAGAAAGTCTACAGGAGTTGGACAATGAAACTGAAACGCCTGTTTTTAGACCACAAAAAGTATGGTGTAGGGCCTCCTTTTGCGGACAAATACTGCATCAATTCGTCTTGGGAATGACAGATGCAAGTCCTGTACAGTGGCCAGAGGGATTATGAGCCATTCTTCTTGGAGAATAGTGGCTGGTGGAGGAAAACGTTTCCTGACTCGCTCCTCCAAAACACCCCAAAGTAGCTCAATAATATTTATATCTGGTGACTGTGCAGGCCATGGGAGATGATCAACCTTACTTTCATGTTCATCAAACCACTCCGTCACCAGTCTTGCTGTGTGTCTTAGTGCATTATTATGCATGAGTGACCAAAGGTTTGGTTATAGCAGCCCGGCAATGTACATTGACCCTGTGGAGCTCCCGATGAACAGTTTTGGGGAAAACAGGAGAGTTGAGGTGCACATTTAATTCTGCAGTGAGTTGGGAAGCTGTGATTTTATGTTTTTTGGATACAATCCGGGTTAGCACCCGGACATCCCTTTCAGACAGCTTTATCTTGCGTCCACAGTTACTCCTGTTGGATGTGGTTCCTTCTTGGTGGTATGCTGACATTACCCTGGATACTGTGGCTCTAGACAAACACTTGCTGTCTTGGTCACAGATGCGCCAGCGAGATGCGCACCAACAATTTGTCCTCTTTTGAACTCTGATAGGTCACCCATAATGTTGTGTGCATTGCAATATTTTAAGCAAAACTGTGCTATTACTCTGCTAGTTAAACCTTCACACTCTGGTCTTACTGATGGAATGTGCAATTAATGAAGATTGGCCACCAGACTGGTCAAATTTAGCCATGAAACCTCCAACACTAAATTGGCCAGTGTTTCAGTTTCATTATTCAACCCCTGTAGCTTTTATTGTTAATTAGTAGGGGCTGTATTGTTTTACTTTTAATATTCCAGAAACTTTTACATTTAATGTAGGTTATACCGGGGCAATCCTCACCACAGGAATGGCTTACTATTACTTTTCTTCTAAGAAATCAGAGCGACGGTTTTCCCATTATTCCTATTTTCCAGATATGGACTAGATGACCGTATCTCTCTCAATTTGGCATGCATCCCTACAAAACTTATATCAAACTATTTAACATCTCTACTTTCTCAAACCCCTTTAAAACCGGCCCTGAACTCACTTCATTGAGTTCACCAACAGTTACCAGATATCTACAAAAATATCATGTACTTTGAAACTGACATATAATTTAGCTTTTTTGAAGAAGAAGAAGAAGAAGAAGAAGGAGGAATGCCTGGTGCAAGTCCAGGTACAAATCAACAAAATTCCAGTTACTTGCTTTGTAACATGTTTACACAAAGCTCTCTACAGAAGACACACAATTCTTCTGTATTTGTGGTGTCTGTTTCACCTGAAAACTGCTGATTCAGCAAATTGTGTGAATTTCCAGAAAGTATGTTACCTTTAACCGTTACCTTTACCTTCAAGCTAACTTTGTTTTTTATCCCCTCTCTCTCTTTACGAAATTGAAAGATTATATTCCTAAAGCAGACTAATCTGCTCCCTGTTTAGATTTTCTCAGAAGCCACACGCACAAAGCAGATTCTACTTCAGTTGGCAGTGTAACATACTGTATTTTGTGGAAAGAGCTATCTGCCTGCTTCCACAGACCTTAGCTCAGAGATTCCCTAGCTTCAGTTTGATTGACAGGGAGAATGTAGCCCCATTTTCTAACATGGTTAATTTTCTCCCATCTGTTGATGTCTGTGGCAAAAGTCCGGTAGTGTTTCAGTCTTGTGTGCTCCATTAATAAATCCAGTTTCTGGTAAATGGGTTTAACTCACTACACAAACATCTCAAATCAGTCACCAGTGCATGCTGTCTGGTAATGAATGGATTTAACGCTGGGGTGTGGGAGTGAACCCCAGTGGAACAAATTATTTTTGTGCATGTGCAGTGGACAAGCCGCAGACTGGAAAAACACCAACAGAAAACCACACTGTGTCTCTAATGCGGGAACATGTCGACAGGTCATTTCCTGGGTTCAACCACACACACACACACACCTGTCACCACACTTCCAGAAACAGTGACATCATCCACCTGAGATGCTGTGTGTAAAATTACAGTAAGAAAACCCTTATCACTCATCCTTATATTTTCCACAAAGACAGACTAAACCCCAACACACACATTTAATTTGTTGAGCAGGAGGACATGAGAGTGTGTTTAAACACATGAGTGATATGTTACATCATGATGTCATTGTCTCACAGAGATAGGGTCCTTCCAGCTTCACACACAAGATTAATGCCGACAGAACTGATACAACTGATTATCCTAACCACTGCATCTGCAAATTCTCATGGTGAGGTCCAAATAAAAAGTTACAAAGAAAAAAAGTGGGGAGGAGAGTAAAAAACATATATGAAAATGTTTGAGATTCAATAAATATTTGAAGACTATTGGAAAGAATAGTGAAATGGAATATCAAAAAAAAAAGGGAAGGAAAGAAACAAACAGAACAGAACAAACAAATCAAAGAGGAAGAGGGCATGAAAGAAATGAGTGGGAAAAAAGATGCAAAAATATAAAATAGAAGAAAAGATGCAAAAATATATTATAATATAAATGAATATGCAGAAAAAACAATATGAAGAAAGAAACAAAAAAGAAGGAAAAAAGAAAAGAATATAAGGAAATGGGAAACAGGAAAAATAATTATATTATATTAAAAAAGAAAATATATGGGTATACAAAGCAAGAAAAAAGAAAGAAACAAAGTAAAAGAAAGAAAGAATTAAGGAAGGAACGAAGAGCAGGAATTTTAAACAGATGATTGGGAAATAAAAACATGAAAGAATATGCAGAATTTTTTTTTACCAATGACAGAAAAGTGTATAAAGTATAAAAATAAATATCTTTACAAAATAGCAAATTAAGAAACAAGAAACACAAATTTTCTAATCTCTTTTTTTTCACAACATAAAGCTTTTGAAAAAAATTCCTACTGTAGGTAACATACTGAATGTATGTTGAACAGTGTATTTCCAGTGTAAGATATACTGTATATTCAGTTGCCCTCCAAATGGCCCAGCAGAAAATAACATTAGAACATGTACAAGAGGCCTGACTTTACCATAAACTGTGTCCAGTAGGACAAATGTAAGATACTTATATTTTTTTAGCCACGAGCTTATTTGATAATTATATATGCTAACATTGCGACATTAAATAAAACAGCTAAACTAATCGCGACATATTTCCTCAGGTTAGACGTCGAGTTTTTATATGCTGAAATGTCTGTCTGTTTGTAAGCAAAACATGCTTTGTATATGAGGCCAGGGGTGTTCATCCTCTTCTGTTGTAGCGTTGGAGACATATGTCTATGCCATTTTCATGTTTTCATTCTCTGTCTACCACGGCTAAAAAAATTTTCCTGTTATGCAGCCAGTTTGTGTGATCATGTGGTTATTGTTATTGCAGCTGATTGGTCAAATAGAGTCATGTGATTATTGTTGATATGGCTGATTAGTGAAACACAGTCATGTGGTAGATCCACCGGCTGCATTTCTCTGGCAAAAATAAAGAATATCTAATGTGTAGAATAAATGGTAGAAAAGTAGCGAGTCGAGTGTAGCTGAATGTAGTGGAGTAAGAGTATCGTTTCTTCTTCGCAAATCTACTCAAGTAAAAGTAAAAAGTATTGTGCAGTAAAACTACTTATAGAAGCAGATTTTTTTCAACAAGTTACTTAAATAAATGTAATTGAGTAAATGTAACTCTATACCCACCTCTGGCTGGGACACATCATCATTGATGTTTCCTGAGATTATTGGGTGTTTCAGGTCTCACAACATCAGACACCCTTTCTCAGATGACCCAGCCAGGGTTGATCAAGCCTCGACTTGTGTCCCTGCAGCAGTGGCTCACTTTATCTCACGATATCTTGATGTAAATCCACCTCGAGGCTCTTTCTGCGGCTTCTGTGATGGAATGAATGGCCCTCCTCTTTGCAGCTCCTGTGATGCCAAGCCTGGCGAAGATCTTGCACAGGGAGCGAGCAGCAAAACCTCTGCGTCCCACTTCTACAGGCTCACAGCAAGCCTTCCAGCCCCTTCTCTGGCAGTCCTCTATGAGCTCCTGGTACTTGAGCCACTTGCGCTCATTTGCCTCTTCCATGCGCTCCTCCCGCGGGACTGTCAGTTCCAACAAAAGAACTTGCTTGGAAGATGTAGGTGTTAGAACCACATTGGGTCTCAATGAGATTGATGTTATAAATTCCAGGAACTTGAGCTGTCCACCCAGGTGAACCCAGAGCTCCCAGTGTGATGCCAATGAGAGCAGGCTGGCTGATCTTTGATGTGCTTGTGGCTGCTCACCTGACCTTACAAAGGCAATTCTCCTCTGGCTGCCAATATATTTGTTGTTCTTCACAATATTTTCAGACTTGATCAGCAGTAGTAACTCTCTCCAAGGGCAGATGGACAGCTACTCAGAATATGCTCCAGGGACCCTCGCCCGGAACAGAGTGGAAAAGTTGGAATTTCACTTTTGCACCAGACATGCTGGTTGTTTGGGCTGGAGAGCATGTTGTAAACAGCTTGGACCAGGAATTTAATACGCTGTTGCTCTGCCTTCCAGATGTCGCTCCAGGTGAGCTTTCAATCCAGCGCACCTTCCCACCTCATCCATGCCCCCTGCTGCTATATGCTTACCACCTGCTGGTCCTCACCTCCTCGATACCTGCTCAGACTTCCTCTAGGACCAAGTGGCATCTATTCTTGCCTTGAGTTTGGTCGTACTTTGGCTTTGGGATTGCTCCCAGTCCTGCTCGCTCTGTTGCCACTGTGCCCACAAGTGCCTTGCCTCTGCCAGCTCCCTCTTGTGCGCTCCACTTCCTTCCTGTTCGCATTTCAATACTTGCGGCTGTCACTCTGGAATCTTCAGAGCCTTGGTAGTCTAATGCCTCTCTTATATGAGAAACCTTGAACTCCTCCTCCAGTCTGCTGATGAGAAGCTAAAGCTTATTGCTCCTGACATACACGCTACACTAGTTCAATTCAATTCAATTCAATTTTATTTGTATAGTGCTTTTAACAATTATCATTGTCGCAAAGCAGCTTTACACAATCAAAAGAAATTAGGGAAGTTTGTATGAAATATGAATGTGTGTAAATCAAAATGATAAGATTGTCCCTGATGAGCAAACCAAGGGATGGCAAAAGAAAGAAACCTTGAGAAGAACCAGACTCGAAAGGGAACCCATCCTCATTTGGGTGATAAGGGATAGCGGGGATTGATCTGCAGTCATACTCTGTGTTAGGTGGCTGGCAGCTCAATAAAACAGTTGATGTCTTTAAGTTTGAATGGAGTCCAGTTTGTTATTGGAGGCTCAGGTAGACTTTTAGGAAAATCCAGTTCAGTCCCAAAGCAAAACTGTAGTTGCAAGGCCTTGGAGAACAGCTGTCAGCATCAGCTGAGGCCAGGACCGTCTTCATGATAAAGTGGAACCGTCCCCAGCCACCACACGCATCCCATAGAGACCACACAGGGGATCCATGCGACGAGGTCTCCAACCAGAAGCGGGGCACCAGGATGAGTCAGCCAGGTGCAGAGGGCGTCTGGATAACTGGCAGCTTAGGAGCGACATGTGTAGCTCGACAGAGAGAGGGAGAGAGAGAGAGAGGGAGAGAGAGGAGAGAAGAGAGAGGAGAGGAGAGCGCAGAAGAGAAGGAGAGATAACAGTTAGGTATGGTCATGGTCACACAATGTATAAGGTGAACGTATATGTAGCGCAGAGTGCAAGCAGGGACTCCACCAGGACTAATTATGGCAGAATAACTAAAAGGAAGAGCCAGAAGGATACACCGACATGAGGGCTACCTGAGATGTAAAGCAACCAATCACTTTTACCGTCAACAAACCTGAGTGATCAATAAGAGTGGGGAAGAAAGCATCTAAACATACCAGTTAACTATAATACTTTACATCCAAGAGTCCCCCAGATCTGCTCTTTTACCTAAGGCAAATCTATTTACAAAAATGCTTGGCTAAATAAATAGGTTTTTAGCCTAGACTTAAACACTGAGACTAGCAGTTCACTCAGATACTACTGCGCGAGACCATTTAATGCTTTATACGTCAAAAGTAGTATTTTAAAATCTATGCGAAATTTTACAGGTAGCCAGTGCAGTGTGGAAGATAGGGGTGATGTGCTCATATCTTCTGGTTCTAGTGAGGACTCTTGCTGCTGCATTCTGGACTAATTGAAGCTTGTTTATGCACCTGGTTGAACAACCAGACAGTAAGGCGTTACAATAGTCCAGCCTAGAGGTGATAAAAGCATGAACTAGTTTTTCAGCATCATTTAGTGACACTATATTCCTTATCTTGGCAATATCTCTGAGGTGAAAGAATGCTATCCTGGTAATATTATCTACATGTGCTTTACATGAAAGACTGGAATCTATAATCCCACAAAGGTCTTTTACTGTTGCACTTGATGGAACAGAAAGGCTATCTAAAGTTTAAATGTGATCAAAAAGCTTTCTTCTAGCTGCATAATTAGAACTTCTGTCTTATCAGGATTAAACAGAAGGAAGTTAATTAACATCCAGTCACTTATGTCCTTCACACATTGCTCAACTTTATTAAGCTGGTTTTTCTCATCTGGTTTTGCTGAGACGTATAACTGTGTGTCACCAGCATAACAATGAAAACTAGTACCATGCTTACGAATTATGTTGCCCAGACGAAGCATGTAAAGAGAAAAAAGCAGTGGGCCTAAAACCGAACCCTGTGGAACTTGAGAACATGCAGAATAGTCACCATTTAAATCTACAAACTGATAACAATCAGTCAAATAGGATCTGAGCCAGAAGAGGGACATTCCCTTTATTACTACTACATTTTCCAATTTTTGAAGGAGAGTAATATGATCAATGGTGTCAAAAGCTTCACTGAAGTTGAGTAACACTAGCATAGTGATGCAACCCTGATCAGAGGCAAATAGGGGGTCATTTACTACTTTAAATGCTGTCTCTGAGCTGTGATGAGGCCTAAATCCTGATTGATACAGTTTGTCTATGCTATTCTTTTCCAGAATCTTAGAGATAAAGGGGAGGTTTGATATTGGCCTGCAATTGAAGAGCTGACCTGACCCGTCGAGGTCAGGTTTCCTAATTAGTGGTTTAATAACTGCTAATTTAAAAGATTTTGGAACGATTTTGGAACATACCACTGCGGAGTGAAGAGTTAATTATTTTCAACAGGGGTTCTGTTAGTGGATCTAATTCACAGGTTGATGATTTTGCAGAAGGGATGAGTGAAATTAGTTCATTCTCTTCAAGAGGAGTAAAGTATTCTAGGTTCTGATCTGATGTGGTTAGTTTATCATCTGCATCAATTAAATTTCAATTTCAAAAGCCTGATTTTTTTGCCTAATATTTACGATTTTGTTATTTTGTTTTTGTCAAGTCCTCTCTATTGTATGATGTTGTTGGTCTTATTTCTAGTTAATTTTGCTATAGTATTAAATAAAAATCTAGGATTATTTTTGTTATTTTCTATAAGAGTGGAGAGATACATCGATCTAGCAGTGACTAAAAGCTTTTTTATAATTCAGGAGGCTCTCCTTCCATGCTATTTGGAATTCTAACAATTTAGTTTGACGCCATTTACTAATTTTCAAGCGGTCTGTTTTAAAGTGTGTGTATGGTCATTATTCCAGGGAGCGAGTTTCTTATCTCTAGTCATTTTTTTTTTAAACTGGAGCTACATTATTTAAGGTATAGCGGAATGTTGACTCTAAATATTTAGTCGCTTGATCGAGTTCTGTGGGGTCAGACGGTAATCCAATCAAAGTCGATAACTCTGTGAGATTACTGATAAAGCTCTGTGTTGTAGTTGATGTAAGTATACGTTTAACATGGTAGCGTGGCGCTGTGCGTACATTATTACTATGACACACTTTAATTGAGACAAGATAGTGATCTGAGATAGCTTCAGACTGTGAGGTATGTTCCAGGCACCCACTCTAGGAATGGTGCTCTTCTGTACCGATGTGTCGATATACTTATTTTTCCATAGGACATCTGTCATCCTTCTAGCTAAAACGCTAAAGTATATCTTGCCCTCCACACTGAGGAGTGGGGTGGATGGGAACTGCTCCATTTTGGTTAAATTCCCCTCCTTGGGGGATCCAGACACACTCCATCTGCCTCCACTGTTCTGCAATGATCCTTCTTCGACAAATCACTCTGAGAATCTTTCAGAGGATTAGAAGGAGTCGTGGGCAGTACTTGTACACCTTATACAGTCCTTGACTGGGTCCTGGAGCAGAGCTCTGGCTGCTGTTACCACCTCTTGAAATTCTTGCCAGGTGGGTTCTGAAGTAATGAACTCCACTAGTGGTGCTGGTACCTCCAAGAGGGTTGTCTGTGGCACTAGCTGTGGCTCTCTGTCTGGATCACTCAGGATGTTGTGCAGGAAGTGATCTACCTCTTCCGTAGGGCAATCCAAATGTCTGCTTGCCCTTCTTCCCCAACACACTTTTTGTGAAGCCAAACGGATCAGCTACAAATGAGGTTCTCTTACTGTCTATTTTTCAACTCTACGTCTCCCAGAACATTCTGCTCTGCAAATGCCTGCCAAAGCTCAATGAGAGGTGGCTTCTCCTCCTCAGCTGCACCCCTGAATTGCTTTGTCAGAATCTGCTGCTCGTTTCGGAGTTGATGGAGCTTATCTACCCTATGGATCCTGGTATAGGTGCGCTTACTCAACTTGGGGTCCTCTACGACGAACCTCTCAGTCGCAAAACTTGTGATGATTGTACTCAGATTTAAGAGTCGACCTTCCACATTACCCTTTGCTGTTACATTGATGATTCTAGATGTATCCTCATCAAACTGGTGCCACAGCTTTTGCTGCTTTGCTGGAGGTCACTTGATATGTGGGACTACCCTGCTTGGACCTGGAGTGTTTGGCACTTGAAGGTTCTGGCTAATGGATTTTTAGGCCCCTTTCATTCTTACCTTTCAGACCTTACCGCAGCTGCATCTACTTATCGTGGTCAATAGTCTATTTCTTAAGGTTGTTACCAAAGAGAAAAAATTAAAAATGGCAGAAAATACTAGGAGAAAAGTACAAACATAAAAGAATATATGGAACAATATGAAAAAAGGAAGGAAGTTGGAAGGAAATGTGAATGAAGAGAGGAAAGGGTGAATATGAAGGAATAGGAAAAGCAATATTTGGAAAAGAGAAATAAAGAAAGAAGAAATGATAAAACAACAATAAACAAATGACTGAATACAATAAAAGAAAAGAAAGAAAGAAAAGAATAAAAGGTAAAGGATGAATGAGTGAACAAGAAAGTAAGAACAATAAAAAGCAACATAAATGAATTAACAAAACAAGAACAAAAAAAGAAAGTTGAAAAGATAAAGGAAGGATGATATGCAGTAAATTAACTATGAGGCCAGCTAATGTTAGTTTAGTGTTGTGTTTTGAATTGCCTAATCAGCATATGTGTGTGTGTGTGTGTGTGTGTGTGTGTGTCCAAAACAAAATGTTTTCTACATGACAAAGGTTATGAGGTAATGTTTCTTCTCTCTCTCTCTCTCTCTCTCTCTCTCTCTCTCTCTCTCTCTCACACACACACACACACACGCACACACACACAAGCCCAGACCCAGGAACACTTCCTGAAGCATATAGCCATAATTGCCCAAACTGATCTCACCACACG
>JAOVVB010124025.1:0-12439 GCA_028570985.1 Heterobranchus longifilis | reverse complement strand
GTGTGTGTGTGTGTGTGTGTGTGTGTGTGTGTGTGTGTGTGTGTGTGTGTGTGCATGTGTGTGTGTGTGTGTGTGCGTGCATGCGTGCGTGCATGCGTGTGTGTGTTACACTAGTAAGCTATTTAGTCTATTTAGACTCTTTTAGTCCTTAGTATAGGTCAAGCTAAATCCCCCCCAAAAAATACTAGATCCTACAATTCCCATAATGCAACGCGATAGCATCTTTCATTAGACCTTCCCTCCATGTCTTTCAAACTCCACACCTCCAAAATTGGTGGAGTGCCCCTTATTTTTCTGTCGAGCCACACACAAATACAGGTTAAAGAGGCTGTATATTGACATCAGTTTTTCATGCAAATATTCACCCCATGCATTATCATGAACACACAGGACGATCCATGTAAACCAATGGAGAATATTCAGCACATCCAAGCTTCATTCAAAGCAGCCAGCTAAGCTCTGTGGAGATAACGATAATCAGCGACGCAATAAATGGCCTCGAAGAACACCTGACGCAAACACACACAAACCAGGACATAAACATGTCTATTGATATTCAGACGGACAAGTTGTGTCTCACCCCCCTAAATGGGAATTAGGCTTAGATATTTGAACAGGAGTTAACACATAATCTCGAATAATTTTTAAGATTTTTCAGCAGTTAAGTCTTTATGTTGGAACGACAACTGATGTTTTTTTTGGTGGATGAAAGTTGACTCAGCATTTATTGCAGGTAAGATAATGGTTTAAGATTATTAATGTGCTTTGGAAACTTAAGAGAGACTAAAAAGAACTGGGGCCCTTGGACAGGGGACACCGCAAAACTTTAACTAATTATGCAACATTTTAATTTTTCCAACATGTAAATGATGAGAGAAACAAAGATGGAGAATTTGGCATCAGCGGATATGGATATTTAAAACTATTGTGTTGAAAGGAATACTAAACCTGCAATGATCCATATTTTTGATATTAGCATCAATTTATTGTCGTGCTGAAATCAACTGTTGAGAATTCTCACCTGCTCTTTTTAGTCACTTTTAGCTCATAGTTTAATTATTATGGCACACTTACTGTATAGTTCAGTCTAATTGCTTTCATCAACCCTGTTTGCAGCAGTCAGTTTCATCAAACAAGCTCCAGTAAATCCACTGTACGCTCCCTGCCCAGCAGCAGTTACAGACTAATAATAACAATACTAAAGTTTATCTATATAGCACTTATCAAAACCAACGTTACAAAGTGCTTCACAATGAACAGATAAAACAACTAAAAACATGGTCCACGCTAGTGGCCACAAACTGATGACTGCAGCTTTAAAGTGGTACCCAAAACCTCCATTTTCACTGTTTAAAATGATTAAAACTCAAACAACCCTTGCAGAATAACTCACTTCCCTGTTGACCATTTGTACACTCAGTCTTGCCAAAAGTATGTCTGAATATATTGAGTATTTAGCCATATTTTGATGACTGATAGCTGCTGAAATTCACAATAAAATGTAGGATAATGCCTTTATTTATTTAATTTCTTTTTTTTTTTTTTTTTTTTTTTACGTAATTGTTTCCTAATGCGAGTTTTGTGGACATGTTATTAAATTTTTTTTTCTTTTTAAAAACATACCAAATTCGAAAAAAAACAGTGAGGACATTCCAGGTGCCAGATTCAAAGGTCTGCGGCTTTATGCCCAGTTTGGACTGATTTTACACATCAGCACTCATGGGTGACACGAGCACTCTGTTATCTGCCCTCAAAGCAAAAATACACTGATGTCTTTGTTAAAATGTTCACGATTAAGACAGACTGTTTAGCGCTCATTTTGTTCTTACAAAGGACTGATTTTGGTCTCTGTTTTGACTGAAACTAGACAAAGGTGATCTTCATCCTCAACATCAGCTGTGCGACACTGAGGATCTCAGAGCTAATCTGAACAGCTGAACACATAAATAGCCACCGTGTGGCCTCTTATGGCTGACAGCAACGCACTGACAACAACTGTCCCCGTCCTCATCAACGTCACTGGCAACCTCCCTGGCAACACCACCACACCTGCCGCTGTCCAGGTAGCCCAAGTGATCAACTGGTTGACGTTAAGCATCGGGCTCCCCGCCATCGGCCTGGCTATTTACACCCTCAAGCATCTGTCCAAAGGTTTGTACTCACTCTGTCCAATAACTTAATGTAGAGGTAGAGGTACAACTTCAACTACTTCCAAGATACATGGAGAAGGGAAGGAAGTCTGAAGAGGTCAAACCTCCAGCAGCACTTGTAGTGTAAAGAACACTCATCAATAACTTAATGTATATACCAATCCTTTAAAGGTCCCATATTGCAAAAGTGAGATTTCCATGTTTTTTGATTATAAAACAGGTGTAGGTGCTATATAAATACTGTGAAAGTGTCAAAACGCTCAATCGACGGAGAAATGCACACAGCCCATATTCAGAAACTTTACCTTTAAACGAGCCGTCAAGACTTACGTGAGGTTGTGATGTCACAACTATACTACAGTATATGTAGAAAGTGCCGCTACAGTCATTCCCCGGCTGCAATGACGATGCAGAGATGCCTAGAGCGTAGCAGCAGGAGACCCGGAAATCTGAGCATACTGGGCTTTTTTGGGAGGGGGCCTTAAAGGTACAGTGTGTAGTTTTTAGCGGTATCTAGTGGTGAGGTTCGAGATTGAAACCGATTGAAATACTGTCCCGCTCACTCCTCCCTTCCTGAGAAATGCACAAGCTACGGTGGCCTCCAGGGACAAGAAGCTAATTGAACAGATTTTGGTTGCAAACTTCTCACAAACTACTAAATTTACAAACATGAAAGGCCCGTCTAGAGGTCTAGAGACCTCATTTTAAGGTAATAAAAACACAAGTCTTATTTTGATGGGATTATATAGTAATTAAAAAATACTAATGAATATTATATTCCATTTTTGCCAAGGCAGCTAAATACAGAGCATTTCAGACAGAGGTTGAATACAGGTATATTCAGACAGACAGTATGAGAAAAGTAATATGTTTTTTGAACATTAAAGCATGTAACAATAGTACCTGAAAATGCACACAATATGTCCCCTTTAACAATTACAACAATTTACAAACTATGCCACCACCTCCTACACACAAATCGGGTGAGGGGTTGTCTGGGGCTTGGCTCAATCTGTGCTAGGCTAGCTCAGCAGCACTCCAAAATAAAACAACTTGCTATTTCTAGATTTAGCTTTAATTAGCCCTTAACACCTCTAGCTCCAACAGTCACGAAGAGCCTTATCACGACAGGGTAAGAAAAAAGCAATAGTAGCAGTAATAATCTGCACAGTATCAGCAACAGTACATTTACATTTTTCAAAGCAACGTACAAATAAGAGTAAGAGGAAGGCCTTCAGAAATAACTGCCACGAGGCTCAGTTTCAGATTCCACCCGACACAACTGGCACATGGTTTCAGGTGCCGAAAGACATAGATGTGTGAAGGAAATGAGAAGTATCAGTATTGATCATTTCTGCTCCTCTGTTCTCTATCCAGGTGAGAACAAAGTTCCCATGCATGTCGTGTTCCTCCTGGTCTCTGACATTATCAGTTTCTTTGGCCGTCCCAGTGTAGACCAGGACATGGAGAGTGACACCGTCTTCTCATCCAACCCCACAGACTTCATCTTCTACTTTGGTGTTGTCACCAACATCACCCTCATGCTGTTCATAGCTCAGGAGCGCCATCTCATGGTGGCCTACCCGCAGTGTCTTGGCTGCTGCGGCAGCATCAGGCGGTCTCCTGTGGTCAACTTGGTGGTGTGGGCTGCTCCGTTCGCCATCCTGGCCCTCGCCGTGCTGCAGTACAACTTCTGGTTCGCTGTGTCTCTGCTCGCTCCTTTTCCATTCCTCCTCTTCTTTGCTGTGGACTCCTGGAGGGCCCTGGTCTGCTCCCGATCTAACCCTAAAACCCCAGAGAGGAGGAGGGCGGTGTGGGGGATCGGTGCAATCTGGGCCAACTACACCCTCCTCTACGTCCCTTTCATCCTCAGCATCCTCCTGGAGGCTCTGTCCTTTAAGGAGACAGTGACATACCTGGGGCTGGTGTCTCACCTGCTTCTCTACCTCAGCCCTCTGGTGGACCCCTTCCTCTACATATTCATGACCAAAGGGCTCAAAGAGGTGCTGCATGCGATGCCCTGCTGTCAAAACCGAAGTCGGAGAGAGAATACGAGACCCACAGTTGACACTGTGGCTGAGTCCATGGAGACTAGGCTTTGAGGAGGACATTCAAATAGATTTCCAAACACATCCATTGTCTTGTTTGGGAGAACTCATACTACTGTTGGATTTTTGGAGCAGATGTTTAATCAGAGACACTCACGTCAAGGAATTGACCATTGGAATGGCTCTGCTTTTTGATAGAGATGTCGAAGAACCTGAACAGGATTCTGCTGGGTGAACTACCCCCCCCCCTTAATAAACACATAACATCAACAATACCAAAAGCTCAGCACATACAGAGACAGTTGGTTTTGGGGTGGTGGAGAGAGCTTTGGCAATGCAAAGCATTGGCATGAGAACACCAGCAGTGCCTGAAGTGTCATGTTACACCTTTATGAATATGATTGGGTGTCACTGGTCAGCTGGTTGCCAAGCAGCTGCTGAATGAAGCATTGTGAAGCATGAATGAACTTGCCTGAACTAATGCTATGGTTACTGTCGTGGAAAAATGTATTAGACATGAAGGAATGTAGGATGTGTGCATTGTCCATCCATGGTCATGGTCATGGTCATGGTATTTTGAGAGGCCTCGGAGTCCTTACAGCAGCGACAAGGAGCTTTTAACTGGTTATGAAATCTCAATTTAGTACTGATGCCTCTATATGACTTACATAAGCAAACAAGACCTTCATTATATAGTTGAAAAGCCTGTCCCTGGGTCCGATTTCCCACGAAATCTGACAAAACGATTTACGGCACGCAGACCTGAAGAGTCTGTGTTTACATTTTCCCCGGCAAAGTTTCAATAACCCGGAAGTTGGCGTTGCCATGGGTTCCCTCGTCAAAATGCCTGTTGGATTTTTGCCATTGGATTTTGGATCATTGCATAAAATGAGCACTGTGGCGAACACAAGTTTATGATACTTACACATTTTGTTCAGCAAGATAATCTCTCCATATGAACACTGCTTTTATGATTTTAGAAGCGTAAATGCAATCACCGGAAGTAAAAAGCTAATACTAGGCTATAAACAAACTACCCAAAGGTCACCTCTCGCTGTTCTACATCACTCACCACTACTAAACTGACCGTGACCTTTAATGTCCTCGACAACCTCTGTAGTCTCTTTTAGCCACTTGTTAGCAACCACATTTTTACACAACTTGCCTCCAAGGTGACATGGTTATACCTCCACTGTATAAGGCTGAGCAAATGTAATGTTACTTTAAGTTTTTTTGGTATGACTGTGTCTATACATGCTGTACCAAGATCTTCTCTGGCCAGAACTGTGTTGTAATAAACTTATATTCAAGTAAAGACAACTGAGGCTCATGTTGGTGTTGTTGTTTTTCAGGTGGGAGAGGGCGGAGTGTAACGCTGTGGAGATGCCGTCCTCTGTTGACCTACTTCTTGCCTGTATCTAAATGCAATTTTACATGGGTAATTTTTACTTTTACTTGAATAACATACCCTGGTATTCTTTCCGCAATGGAGACAAGTGAACATCAAAAGCAAGATGAAGCTTTGTGCTCAAAAGATTGAGAAAATAAGTCCCAATAAGTGTAAAAACTCACAAAGCCTGTTGATTAGAAGTTCCAAAATAGAGCTGATGAAGACAAAACAGCCCCATTTTTACAAAACAAGCCTCAGCTGTGTCATGCTTGGCTGAATCACATCCTCATCCCAAATAGACAGTCATGGGGCGTCCGGGTAGCACAATGGTAGATTCCCTGCCTACCAACACGAGGGTCTCCGGCTTGGTCAGGCGTCCATACAGGCACAGTTGGTCGTGTCTGCGGGTGGGAAGCCAGATAGGGGCATATGTCCTGGTCGCTGCACTAGCGCCTCCTCTGGTTGGTCGAGGCGCCTGTTCGGGGGGGAGGGCAACTGGGGGGAATAGCGTGATCCTCCCACGTGCTACATCCTGCCAGAGAAACTCCTCGCTGTCAGGTGAAAAGAAGCGGCTGGTGACTTCACATGTGTCGGAGGAAGTATGTGCTCGTCTACAACTCACCCCAGATCGGCAGAGAGGGTGGAGCAACGACCAGGACACCTTAACAGGGGGAATTGGCCAAGTACAATTGGGGAGAAAACGGGGGGAAAATCCCTAAATAAATAAATAAATAATAGCAATTTCTAGAGGAATAAATTGTGAATTGTTCTGGCCTATATCCAAAACTTCCTGTAAAATGTGTTGACGGGTTAATACCATTTGTAGAAAATGCTGCTGCTATTGCTACAATACATTTAAATCCAAAATTAATGGTAGGACCACATATAATTCTAAATCCTTAGACTCCAGGAGAACTTTCTGAAATGATAGAAAATGCACCAAAACCTTCAATTAGATTGGCTATATACATACATCAAATACATCGCTACAGTAAGGCATGCCCACAAATGCTGACCTTCTCATATAAAGGGAAACACAACTTCTTAGTGCTTTGGCTACAGAAACAGCCAGAGACACTTGATCAGAGATGAGGTTGCCATAAATAACACTGCTAGACAAAAGCTGATTTCAGTGTTGTCACTTTGAGTTTAACACAAAAACAAAAGTCAGAAGTTTATCAAATGCTTTTAGAAGGGGGGGGGGGGGAATCTAATGTAGGCATACAAATGGAACAATGTGATCCACTGTCCGTACGAAATCCAATGAAATGCCAATCGTCTAATGTTGCAACTATCTTAAATTCAGTGATTTCACAGAGACATTTTCAAGTCAAACATAAAGCCTTAGAGAAAAGTGGTGAGTTTGAGGGGAAAATGAGAATTTTTTCTCTCCTCAGTGGTTCAGAGGACAGCAGAGGGAGAGGCTCCACAGAGAATACACACACATGCACACACACACGCACACACCCAGAGATAAGAGAACAGACAGGTGTTGTACTGTAGATGAACACAATTCAGGCTCCTCATATTTAGCTTAGCTGTCTCTCACACTTTTAACCTTGTGATCTCGAACTCATGGTGCAGACTGGCTGATAAAAGACGCACACAAGAACACTACACAGCACTATTCCCCCTATGTCAGATCTGGAAGAATGGTGCTTTCTTCTTCCAGTTGGTGGTGCTAATTTAGCCTCATTACCTCATGATTCTAAATTTTGCACAGTGGTGGATTTGTGTTCAGCATTTTTTTTTTTCTTTTTTCATTCTGTTGCATCCTGTTAGTCAGTATTATTTGTATATACCAGAGGTAAAGAGAGAACTTGTTGATGGAAGCAAATTGCTTCTGAGGAAGCTTGTAAACAGAATCCATTCTCCTTCTGAAATGTTTGACTGAAAGCGGTCAAAGTGCATCGCTTGCCAAGCTGCAATTCTGTCAGCCTGGTATCGTATAGCCTACTTGGGCTACTTTTTGGAAAATGGTGCCGCCTCCCCTCACCAGACAGCCGCTGTCTGTTATTGCCTCCTCCACAAATGAAAGCAGAGATGCGCTCCTTCATAGGCATGACCAATTTGTAGGCTTTGGATGGTTACACTGCAATGGACTCTGCACCTGAACACATTCATTGAACTGAAGACATGACATCTGCTCTCACATCAGCACCTCTTAAATTTTTTATGTTTTTGTCTTGATGCTTTTTTATTTTGTCTGACGTTTTGTCAGAGTTACTCTGTGTACATGAAAAAAGACTTGAAACGTTTTCTAAAACACAAAAGTGTAAGATTTTCAGTTCATGTAATGTAAAATTTCAATCATGTTAATCCATCAGACATTATAAAAAGTAATTTATTCAGTTTGTACCTTACATACATTATTACAATACATTCTCTTCAATATCCGATTGTATCTTGATGTTTACAAAGCACACAAACAGTAAAGACTTTGACCTTAGTTTTCTTACAAGTAGCAGAGATGAGAGTGGGCTCACCTGCACTCTTTGCAAAAGGCAGCAAGGGCAGGGTAGTTCTGATGTATGTATGATGCATGAGCACATATTAAAGTCCTGGTTTTACTTGTCTATTGTCTATTGTGCTCTTGCAGGAAAACACCTGAAGACTCCAAGAAGTGAGAGGAGACCTAATTTCCTTGGAAAGTGAGTCATTTGAATGTTTCTATTGATAACACTGAGCTGAGGCACAATATAATGCAGGCCAATACAATAGACCTCAAACTATGGCCTTTACAAATGACACATATTAAACAGACATTTAACATTAAAAGCTTCCCAGTGGGAAGCGATAATTATGTTTTGCACTGTGTTTCATTGGGTCAAAACTCCAGCAAGACTTGCACAACTTTATTGTGTGACCAGTGTGTTTCTGCCTGTGACCTTCATCAGGGTCATCACAAAGCACATGACAAAGAACATTTAAAAAAGATGGGTCACACAGACATACATATCAGCCAATGGGGCACGCAGCCATACTGTAGATGGGCTGGGTATGTGGTCATGTGGCTTCAGGCCAATCACATTCCCCAAAGTGGCAGAGAGGCAAGGGCAGGGCCTGATAATGGACAAGGGTGACACTATTTGGTCACAGGAGAAGTGCATGTCAGGGGTGGTACTCAATCTTGTATAGAGGAGGTCTTAACCTAAAATGTGCCTATTTAGTGTGGCATACTTTAAAAACACTGTCTGTTTGATTACAGGTGTTCATGTTATTGTGTCCATCAGCTATAGTGATACTTATTATTTATTTATTTTTATTAAAAAAATAAATAAAAATAAATGGGTAACATTTTTCTTAAAACTTCCAACATAAAAAAAAAACTCAAATAGAAGTGTGTGTTTTTTATCTCATTAATTAAATTATTATGTTTTAAACCTAATTCAATGGAAATGCTAAGTGGACTGTGGGGTGGCAGTGTTTTGTAATTATTATTTTGAATAGGCTATCTATGCGTTCTGAGACAAAAAAGTCTGGATGTTTTTCAGTTTTAAATTCAGAAGCAAAAGATCATTCAGCATTCATTGTTGCGTTTCAGTGTCATTCCCAATACTACCACCGGATGGCGGCAAAGACATTTTCAAGTTTTGCATATTCTGGCTTTCATGTATTAATTTGGTGTTTCAATATCGTCAATTGTCTCTGGCAGCCTCACATTCACTGTCTCTGGAAGCAGCAGAGCCACCAGGCCAGAAATGATGGCCACAGAGCAGATGATGATCTGAGGAAGAAGAGTCCACACGTCCTCCAGCAGCAGGATGAGCGGAGCCACCGATACTCCCAGACGACTTATGAAGCTGGTGTAGCCCAAACCATTTTGTCTGGCGAGACAGAAGGTAAATCACAAACACTTAGTTAATAAATTAATCCTCCATTAGTTTGGCTTACCGGGCACTTAACAGTGCCTGGATAAAGCCTTACTTCCTGTGCAGACAGGAAGTCCCTCCCCTTCGTGTTCCCATTCTCAAAGTCCCTTGAATGATTGTAAAGATCTGACACAGATAGGTCTGGCTATGCGAGCCTAGTCCTCCAGTCATTATGTAACCTCACGAGGATTTACCTTCTGTGACCTTACTGCACATGGGAAAGGTTCAGGACTTTTAATGGCCCTATACTCATAATCAACATCCTTTATTAGAACATGCAAAGACTCATATCTTGTAAAGATATGCACAAGCCAAGTCAATTGGGCTATTACTATCAGTAAATCATTCTCCAAACTGCGTCCTTCAGAAATGGTTCACAAGACTTGAGTTTCTGTTTCTCTTTTTTAAAACATCACCCAAGGACAGAGTGAATTAAAATGAAGCACACGGAAGAAAGAAAAAACAAAAAACAAAAAGAAATTAGCAGTTTCAGTGAACTGGACCAAAGTTTTAAAGAGTGGGCAAAAACAGACAACAGAAAATAACTTAACAAATGGCAAAATTAGTGTGTCAATAAGGGTTATACACAACTCAACAAAATATTGTTTTCTATCAATTAAATTACAATCAAAATGGGAAAATAAAAAGATGAGATTTTTTTACCATCTAAACCATCCAACCTAAACCCTAAATTAAAAAAAAAAAAAAAGTTAAATGGAAATCACCCTTTTACAACATGATTACACAGTTTGGGTATTTTTCCTATTGATATGTTAATAATAATATTCTACCCACTAACTTAATCTAAACGTCCAGTAGGACAAGGGTACAATGCTATCATAACTGATATGAATGATGAGCATAATAAGGCCTTGTCAAGGAAGCAGTTTAATGCAACTATATGGCAGCAACTGACCTGACGACTGTGGGGTAAAGCTCTGTTGTGTAGAGGAAGATCGTCGTGAAGGAAGCTTCTGATAGGCCTTTGCCAAGAATGGCAACAACAATACGCACATGCCACAGACCTACAAAGAACAAGCATAGTATATGCAATGTATATAAGATAAGTGTGTAAAATATTCAATTAATTTGAAACAAATATAAGACAGACTCAGTATCACATACAAAGTAAGGCAGAAATCTAGTAAAATGTAAAATAAAATAATGACCTTGTGGCAAAAAGATGTTAATGGCGATGCATATTCCTGTCAGTAACAGCGTGCCTGCTTGGCATTTCCTCCGTCCAATGATATTGAGAGAGCAGTAGATGATCAGCTTGGCAGGTACTTCAATGGCAGCATAGATGAAGTGTGTGAGGTAAATGTTTAAACCAAATCCACTGATGTTCAGGCTGATTCCATAATACGTTGAGGCAACTCCATACCTGCAGAGTATAATAAACAACAAATCATTGCTTGTTCATGTTTCTGTCGCTGAAGTTTCCTCCTTCCATACATCTCTATGTTTTCTATTGAAGGAGATTCAAACGGGCATTGCAATTTAAGATAGAAACATTTGAGAGGAATTTGTATTAAAATGTCGATTTATTTTTTTATGTCTTTGTAGGTATTTGTCAAGGCGATACCCACCACACAATCCCAGTCAGGAGAGTTAACCGTCTCATCTTTGGGGTTTTGATTAGGTGAAGGTAAGTGTAGTTTTTGTCCTGCTTTTCCAGGATTTCTATGTTGGAGAGTGTCTGTACAGAGGCAGATAAGTCATGTTAAGGGTAGGTTCTCATTTTTTCAAGTCTATGGTCAAGCATTTCTTACATGTTCTTTGAAAGCATTGCTGTAATCATTCTTCCTGTCCATATCAATACGATACAAAATACTTTATTAATCCCCGGGGGGGAAACTGAGCGCCACCATACATATAGGACAGACAACAAGTTAGACATACACATCTCAAGGTAGTACAATATAAAAGGGGAGCACAGCGCTGTAATAGTACAACCACTATCTTAAACATCAACATCAGATCATCATAATCAACAGTCAACGACAATGTGGCCGAAGTGATTCCTTCCTCTTATCTTATTAAATTTGTGCTAATTAAATAATCTCTGAGTTCACAAGTCGTGTATAGTTACAGAACTCTCCATATACGAGTTTGACATCAAGTAGTTGAATGTTATCAATAGCACCTTTAAAATATATATATACTAAGTAGGTTTTGGGCTTCGAAAATTCCAGACTCTGCTGCCCTCCAGTGGTATTATTAAAAAAAGACACTGTGGCAGACAGCAATGCACCAGATCCTACCGGTGCACACTTGGATAAATGGGCCAGGCAACACATACATGTGACTAAGACATCAGAATAATTAATTTAATCGCAAAAGAAAAAATATCCACATATTAGCTTTAAACAAAGGCATTTGACATCAAGCTTAAACTTACCTCCAGTCTTAATTTGGATGACTGTTTTTGTCTTTTGTTGAACTTGGCACATTTGTCAAGGTAAAATTGGGCCCTTTCTACATTTCCATTGGCTAAAAGCCAGCGAGCAGACTCAGGAATCCACCTGCAATTATATTCAAAATGATTAACAATGAGTGGACACATGAATTAGGACATCATTGAAAAGAACTTCCAACAAGTGGTAGTTCCAATAATTTTGGGGAAATGTTTGTGGATGAAATACATTTTTCAATACGTGGGGAAACGAAACACTAATGAAGTAACACATAATGTGTCTCATTTTTATTAACACACATACACACATGCACACATACACATACACACACACACACACACACACACACACATACACACACACACACACACACACCCACACACTGAGCATGAAATAGGGACTTTATTAGATGGCCTACTTTATGTTTCTCTTTCTACCTTATATTTCTATTATTGGTATCCATATTATTTTGTGTTTTATTGATATTGATTTCATATGCAATTTTAAATCTTTATTATTTGTTGTATTGTTTTATTTAGGTGAGATAACTTATAACCCTTTA
>JAOVVB010124018.1:0-12440 GCA_028570985.1 Heterobranchus longifilis | reverse complement strand
TAAAGTGCGCGGTGACCTCTGACAGCTTGAAATCGATAATTCATTTTTGCTCACGGCTTTACTACAAAACGTGTAGTCATGTGATGTCCGGAGCAGCGGTGGTGGGCGGAGCTTGAAGCCAGATCCAAACTTCTTAATGAGGGAGAAGAGTAGATGTGCATCCAGCCCCCCAGAGTTTTTTGTTTTCTTTACTTTTTAAAAAAAAGTATTGATCACAGCAGAGTTTTTTGACATACTTAAAAAATGGAGGACTTTAAGTTTTTGTAGGAATGAATCATTACAGTGACGTGATTTTCTTTCTCTTTGGATTTTAGATAATACGAATATTTTAAAGGCACCAGCCCAGGAATTACTCATCACTCATACCTATAGGGGGGTTGATTTTTACTCTTCAATTATGCTGGAAAAATATATTTTAAAAGTTCAAAGTTTTAAACCTTTTAACTGGTCAACCTCTGATGTATTTTGTTTCTTAAATAGTTGACAATAGTTAACAAAATGTTGTTTTTTTTGTTTTGTTTTCGCAGCAGAGTCATAGTGAGAAGCCATTGTATTTTTCCTAAGAGTTTCTAAATTCTAATCAAAATACACATTTTAAACCATAATTCTTATTTAGTTTAGTTTAGAAGGGCTACAGAGTTTACGTGTTATGGTTGAGACACACCTGATAGCAATATTATTTCATGAATTTATCAAAAAAAAAATAGAAAGCTTACCAGTGCTCTGAGCAGCATGTTGGCCTTTTTTGAAACCAGGAAGTGAAAAAGGGGTCCTTAGGATATAGCTAACAATTTTATGCCTGATTGATATGTTTTTGTCAAAATCTGTCATAGTTGACAAAAATCTGCAACAAAGGGCTTATATTTTCATTAAAAATATACATTTTAAAACAAAGATGATTATAATAGTACATTTACACACGTATGTTATTAGTAGGTATTGTTAGTTTTAGATTTCTGAGACTTTTAACACATTTGAAGTCAATCAGTTTGAAGTTGTGAATTATTGTCTGGAACAAAGGAAAGTACAAAAACAACACATTTATAATAATTATATTTATCTCACTTTTTCCAACAGCCAATGCATGTACTTCCTACAATCTATTTAGAACTTTTGGCAACTCTCTTTCTTAAACAGGAGCTCAAAAAGAAAAAATGTAAAAAAGGAGGAAGCAGCGGGGTGAGAAGAGTATTCATAGCTGCTGGCCGTATCTTTGAAAATGTCTAGAATGGCTATTTTGCATTTGACGTGTCACATTGTTGTCATGTTTTGTGTCTTCGCCAGGATGTTAGCCGCCATCCTGTCAACCGCAGCCAGAGCGGAAAAACATCTCCAGTGTTTTCAAGTGACATTCTGAGAATTTTCTTTCGCCATGTGTCTGAAAATGCTTCTCAGACATACATACTGTAGTCATGGAAAAGTGTTTCTACAGAAAAACAAGGTGACACATGTATACACATGCTCACAGTTACACCTATTGCAGTCAGATAAGATATTCAGATTATTGCAGTTAAAGGAGGATTCCACTATATTCCATTTCCACTATAAAGAACAACCCAGAGCAGGATAAAGCCAAAAACTACCTCCCCTTTAACTCATTTACTCCTGCATGTTATCATTTGTAACATCTTCATGAGCACCAGATACATTTCAAATTTTCTGTTTGAGAATAAACTTTATTTTCTGTGCATCTGTAAACACTCAAACCGGTTTTTAGTTGTGTGTCATCCTCAGGGAAGTCATGCAAAACAGCCCCTTCTGTACTGCAAAATACACTGTTTATTTCTTATTCTCTACAAAGTCTCACTTAAAGGTCCCCTATTGTAAAAAGTGAGATTTGTCTCTCATGTCTTTTTAAATTATAAAGCAGGTCTAGGTGCTGTATAAATACTACGAAAGTATCAAAACGCTCAATCCACGGGGAAATGCGTACAACCCGTACTCAGAAACTGTTCCTTTAAACAAGCTGTCAGGACTTCCCTAAGG
Source organism: Heterobranchus longifilis (assembly GCA_028570985.1). NCBI lineage: Eukaryota > Metazoa > Chordata > Actinopteri > Siluriformes > Clariidae > Heterobranchus > Heterobranchus longifilis. The sequence goes on along the minus strand of JAOVVB010124018.1, from coordinate 10,454 downwards.
TTGTGATGTCACAACTATACTGTATATAGGTAGAAAGTGCCGACACAGAGCAGTTACAGTCATTCCCCAGCTGCAAAGACAGTGCAGAGGGAGCACAGATACAAAAGACCTGTAAATGCTGACCAATCAGAGCAGACTGGGCTTTTTTTGGGAGGCGGGCTTAAAGAGACAGGAACTAAATCGGAGCGTTTCAGACACAGGGTGAATACAGGTACATTCAGACAGACAGTATGAGAAAAATAAAGTGTGTTTTTAACATTAAAGCATGTAAACATGTTCTAGTAGAAACACCAAATACAAGTATGAACTTGAAAATGAGCAGAATATGGGACCTTTAAGTGAAGGTTCTTTTGCTATACAGATAAAACATTTCTTAAATCGAGATAGTTCCTTGATACTTGATGGATAATTCCTGAAAACAGGTTAAAACTGCTTTACATTACAATATATTATCTCTTCATATTTATCTATTCAATTATCAATTATCTATTTCATTTGCGAAAACATACCTTTTTTCTAATAATAATGTGTTTTTTTGTATATTTTTCAGTGTAAATGTTGGATCAGACTCACACTCAGAGACCTTTCTTATTTTTTTTGTCTTTTCTGGGTTGGAGACAAGTGAAGTGTGTAGCAAGTGTTAAAGGGTGATTCCAGTCTAATCACATCCAAGTCATATGACCAAGTATGAAGAGGCAGCTCAGGTTAAGCTCAGTCAAGCTGGACAGTTTACCATCCTGACAGGAAGTCACATATATTAATGCCTCATACAGTATCTGTGAATATTAATGTGGTAAATTATGACCCCAGATGGTAATTATTATTATTATTATTATTAGGCAGACATTTACCAATATAACTTAAAAACAATGAAGGCATGCTGCCTCATGGGTCCTGGGAACAACTGCTTATGAATTTACATAATTTCTGATTTATGTCCTTGTTAAGCACTTTGTGAATTTAATGATAAAACTACAACAAGTAAATGTCCTGCATTCAAAATTAGTTATGTAAAAGTCCAAAAGTTTAAGTTTAAAGTACCAAAAGTAAAAGTTTCAAAATAATCTATAGGCTATTATAGTACTGGATTTAAGTAGTGATTCATTAATGTGTGCATCACATTAATGATGTAGTTGGTGAAGGTGGGGCTTATTTCAACTGAATACTGGGTATTAATAATGTATTAGTTGATTATATTTTGTATTAATAATCTAGATCTGCAAAGTAACTTAATTTATCAAATAAATAGTGGAGTAAAAGTATGAAGTAGCCTCGTATAAAGTACCTTAGCCTAATTAAAGGTCCAATGTTACGCTCTTTTTCAGGTATTTGTATTTTGGGTTTCTACTAGAACATGTTTATATGCTTTAATGTTAAAACATTATTTCTCTCATACTGTCTGTCTGAATATACGTGCATTCACTCTGTCTGAAACAGACAGTTTCAGTGCTTGTCTCTTTAAGCCCCCGTCCCAAAAAAGCCTATTGTGCTCTAATTGGTCAGCGTTTCTGGGTCTTACATATCTGTGCTCTCAGCATCTTCATTGCAGCCAGAGAAATGACTGGAACAGCACTGTAGTGGCACTTTCTACCTATATATAGTATAGTTGTGCATTTCTCTGTGGATTGAGCATTTTGATACTTTCACAGTATTTATATAGCACATAGACCTTTACAATAAAAAAGGCACTCACTTTTACAATATGGGACCTTTAAAGTGCCACTCCATATTAAGTTTTTAACCATATTAACATTTTTTTTAGTTGCTACAAGACATATCATGAGTGAAATGAGCAGTCAACACCATGGCTGAGAATGTCTGCCTTGAAACTGCAGCATGCCAACAACAGTCTCAAAAATCCAGATTCAGAGAGCCAGGTTTTATGACATCATCTGTCTAAGGAACCAATCTAGTCACTTGCGGCCACAAGTGACTAGAGTAACGATGGCAGCGATGGTGGGCGGAGCTTGAGGCCAGATCCAGAATTTCTTAATGAGGGAGAAGAGTAGATGTGCTACCAGCCCCTTTTTCAGAGTTTATTTTTTTACTATTTTTGTGGGAAAACCATGTTAAGCAAAATATTAATCATAGCAGAGTATTTTTACATACTTTAAAATGTGTCCAGAGGAGATCTTTCAAGTACTTTCTGAAACAAGATGAGTACTTTCGAGTTGCTAATGTGGATGAGGACAGTGATCCAGAGAGTGGGGATGGCAGGAAAATGTCTCTTCAACCTATCATCTGTTTTTAGCGCTAGACTGAAAATAGAGCTTACGGAAAGGGACTGCATTGGTGTGAATGTGTTGCTACAGCTACAGAGAATATAAAATGTTCTCCAGGGGGTCCAGTTACAGTAATAGATCCACCAGCATCAATCAGACAGGATTTTATTAAGCTAGAAAGTTGTCACAGCCGCAATCATTTTGCCCTCCATCTCGACAATCACAAGGTAAACACTAGAATTACCCCGTTAGCGCTACAAAGTAATCTAACATCAATGTGTGTTTGCACGTATTTGATTGGCCATCGCCAAGCAGGATCCTGGAGGAGTCCGGAAGAAAGATCCACAGACGAGATTAAACAGTAGATGAGAGTTGTAGGGAGCAGAAAAGGAAAAGGACGGATGTGGATGTTTTTTGATGGGAAAAAAAAGACAGTCTTGACAATGTGATTCATGTAAAGTTTGAAGGAAAAAACAGAATGTAAATGCAAGAGGGAAATGACTGGAGCTGTCAACACAGAGGGAGAAGCTTTGCATGTTTGTTGAGGGATTTATGACCAATGATGACGACTTCAGAGTCATGAGAGTTGAATACATTTTGTGTTTTCTTCCAGGTCATTATGTCCTTCAGACGGTTGGGGATGACGGAGTGGGTAGTGTTAGTTATCACATTTGTAGATTCTTGCTCATTTTGGAGGCTAAAAAGAGAAGTATTCGTTTCTCTAATCAAAGCCCATCCTAAAAGGCAATTAGTTTAAACCTCTGAACCCCAAAACCTGCCGGCTGGTTTGAAAAGCAAGTACTCTTCAAAAAATTGCTAAAATTAAACCATTTATCAAAAGCAGAAACTGAAACTGACTGTCAAATTGCAGACGGTCCTTGAACGGATCATGTGTGATAACGTTTCCATCAGCAGGCTGTTTACACAGAGCAGAGGACAGAGGTTGTAAGTAGAGGTTGAAAAATGTAAATAGTTCAATATATATAGCATGTGGAGCCCCCATTTTCCCTCAGTATTGGTAGCACTTGTGGGCATTTGGAAAAATGTTGTATATATAGATTCCATTTTATTCCACTTTTTGTAAAATAAATTCTCAAAGAAATTCAACTTGCGGGTTTTCTTTTCTCATGATTTCTGTTATACTGCACAAAAAACATTTCTGAGTTCTCCCTATACTTCTAGCCACGATTGCGCTGTTTCCATAGAGGTGCAAGACTTTATATTGCAGTGAAAAATGAGGCCACAGTGAGTAAAATGTGACAGGACTACAACAACAAATGTGTTCGAATAACTTGTCAACTAAAAATGATCATCTCTACAGAAAAAGAAGGAGACAAGGTGTACTGCAATAGGGTTTATGGGTCTATTTTACAAAAAGGTGGAACATTAAGTTAGTGTAAAGCACGAGCACCAAGAGCAAGTCTCAACTGTGCCAACGGCCCACAGCTCACCCAACAATCAAACCACTAATTGGTTTGCTGTCAAGTTTAAATTTTACAGCCCTGATTGGGAGGTGTGTTTTATGTGTGCATTGTATTATGTGCTTGGGTGTGTGCGTCTGCCTTGAGAGGAAGTTGACACACTGCGTAACATTCCAGGGAAATCACAGGTCACTGGGAGAGGCTACCTGGGATGCTTTTAGCTTACCATTATTAAGTGTATTATTATTATTATTATGCTAACAGAGAGGATGTGTCTACGTCGACACGTAGCTCCCAAGCAACAACATATCTTCTTTGAACATAATGCATGATTTAGCTTTTAAAGCTAACGTTTTACAACTTACCTCCAGGTAGGCAGATTTTTTTTTTCCCACCACTGTTTCGCCATAGGTGCTGTGATTGGCTATTATTTGTCAAGTCGACGCATCAAAAGACAGAGGCGGTAGGGTTTGGCCAAAGAGGACAGGGTTAGGATTATACCCAGCCAATCACAGCACAGGAGGGCGGGGCTAGCAGCACAGTAGGGTGGGACTAGGCAAATCAGTGGTGGGGAAAAAAAGAACGCCCCCTGTAGTATCTAAAACGCTTTTTTGTCCCCCCCCCCCCCGAGGGTTTTGCCAGAAGGGTCATTGGCCTGGGTCAGATACCATTGTGGATCCACTCATAACAATGACGTTGCTTCAGCGTGAAAGGGGTATAAGTAACAAGGAAGGAAAGTAAGGAAATGAGAAAAGCGAATGGGGATGGAAATGTGAAGAATAGGAACGGAGAATAATGATTATAGAACTTTCTCTGCAATAGCATAGAAAATGAAGTGCACGTCTTCCTGCCCCCTCTAGTGAGCAACAATTCTGGTATGATGTTCATTCAGTCCGTCCATTGTTTCTCTCGGCTTATTTATGTTGCGAGGGCCCTCGGCCAAAAGCAATAAATTTGAAACCGCCCCAGGGGTGGCATTACAGGACAGGTTGTTGAGAGCAGAGGAGAGAGAGAGAGCAAGTATGAAAACAAGACAGACTGTAAATACAAGATAGCAAGCACGTAAAATACAGAGAGGAAAGCAGAAATACATAGGCTGAAATAATTGGGACATTTTGGCCAAATACCAAGAACGAATGAATAATGTGACATTTATGCAGCCTCAGATTTGTATTTCTATTTTCTGTGTCCATATGGAAATTAGCTTTAGCTATTCTGTTGTATATACGTTGGCGATTTGGAGTTTTGTAACACAGCTGCATATAACTAACATTAACTACACTTGTTTTAGAGTTGTAACTATTAGTCTACTAATCGATTAGTTGAAGGACAGAAAAATAATCACCAACTATTTTGATAATTGATTAATCATTATGCAAAAATGGCAGAAAATGCTGTTTTCAACCTCTCAAATCAGCCTCTCAGATTTCCTGCTTTTGTCTGTTTTATATCATATTAAACCGAATATCTTTGGGTTTTGGACAAAACAAGACATGTATAGAAATCACCTTGGACTTTGAGAAATTGGGATAGACATTTTTTTTAAATTTTCTGACATTTTATAGACCAAACGATCAAGAAAATAATCGGCAGATTAATCGATATTCAAAGTAAACATTAGTTTCAAATCTAAACTGTTGTAAAAGCGATTTAAACCTGCACGAAGTGAAACTGTTTTCAACTCCTTAAACTTTATAGATTATCTTGTCTATATTTGTAAAAGGTATATCTAATAAATTGGCAAATCAGTGTGCTCCAAAATATTTTTTGCTTTCATTTTGAGTGCAGGAATCTTTAGTAAATATTGCCACCATGCATTGCTTGCATCTTACTGTGCTAAAGTGGAATTTACCTTAAAGTTACACTCTGATTTTGTGCCCAATTAGCGACTCAAATCTGACATTTTAAGGTTCATAAGCACTTAGTTCTTTACGGCTGAACCAATTGGATGGTGAAACATAACGGACGTAAACATGTGTGTCGTGTTTACGTTCTACTGTACTAATAAAAGATAATGGAAGTAAATTAATCTGTTTATTTAAATTATGGATCATTACAAATATGCCAAGTCAGGTAGTCACACAGTGCTAAAAAATAAATCATGTCTAGAAATCCAAAAATTAGATGCATCAAGATGCTGTGATAATCGTTTTGTTATCGCATAGTAGCCCTCTGAATCGGAATCAAATCGGGAGGTGCCCAGAGATTCCCACCCCGAAGCTACACCACTCGATATCGGCACTGACACGCTGCTGCCGTGATCCTGGATCATGTGTCTAGCTCTCTCATGTCAGGAAGAAATCAAGTTAACATTTAGGATTTAGAATTGCTTTTCTGTAAAATCCCTGTAGTAAGAGATCTGCTCCATGTTTCGTGATCCCTACTTTAGGCCTTTCATGTAACTTAACTCTGCTGCTGACGCCTGCGAAACGTGCCAAAAGAAGAGGTTTAGAGCTGCCACAGCCAGGTATGGTGGGTGATTGGTGATAAGAGGAAAAGATGTGAGGTCCTGACACCCGTGTCTCATTTAATAAGTGATCTGAGGCCGTGGCCACAGCAGAGCACAGACAGATAGACAGGTACATCAAAGAACTAGGGAGGGGGGTCTAGCTACAGGAGGAGATGGAGCCATTGTGGGATCAAAGTGTCAGAGAAAAAGAGGGAAAATAACCTGTAGTACCCTATAGAAATATAATCATGCGACAACCACTGCTGCAGCAGCAGGTTTCACGTACTTACATCTCTGTTATAGCCAAAAAAAAAATTAAATCACATGTGCTCTCTGTGTTACATTACATTGACAGTCACCTCATCTTCTCTGCAGGATCAAACCTGATGCTTTGTGTGTGCATGTGCGGTCGGGTTTGCATTAAATATGTGAAAACCGACTATTTAATGACCCCTATTCTTGTGAGGACATTTTGGCTGCTCCGATTTTATCACCATAAATTGACACTGTGGGCAGCACTCAACCTATCATGAACACATACTAGGGATAGAAAATGAATTTAATTATGGCACAGGCTGGAGGTTACCTTGTTTCTTGGGATTTAGCGCAGCAGTAATATGCCAAGTATATAAATCAGTTCAAATAAAAAAGGGGCATGAAATCAAGTTATCCTCCTTTTTGGCCTTGTCATTTCCCAACATCAACTGTTTTACAATGCACATCTCATTATTACGCACTTGTAATAGAATAAATTTGGTTAATCTCATTTGTGTGTACATATTTACTGTCATTCAGATGTGATAAATGTAATAGATCGAGTCACTCGTGCACTATTATTGAATACCTCTGTAGAATTCATTACAAATTTCCCAAGGTATTCTGCTTCCATGCATGTTCTCAAGCCTCCGGTGTTTCTCCCATGATGGAGGCCAGAGCAGAGCAGCGTACGGTGGCGATTAAGCGCACATGTGTGCAGTTAATAGAGTGTAGGAGCCAAGCAGCAGTAGGACCAGGAACAATAGCAGGAAGAGACCACAGGGAGGGAGCTGCCGGTCACCATGACCCCCTGGATATTGTTCTGCTGCCCACCGACATTTGAAGGATGGAGGGGAGGAGTGAAGGACGCCATAAGGAGAGGAGGGAGGTGGGGGAACGGAGCGTAATGATGGTGGTCAGAAGAGAATAGGAAAAAGGAAACAGCAAATAGGAAGAACCAAAGGGAGACGAGGTAAAAGATGATAGAAGAGACGTCACGGAAGACAAACGAGTGTGTTTGAGGTGAGAAGATACAGGAACAGTTAATGAGTAACTACTATGATAGGAATGCAGCTTTCAGACAAACTGACAGCTGACAGACAGACCGCCCAAAACGCCCACCCCGCCCCCCAATGTCCCTTCGCAACTGGAGCCCTGCTCCGCGGCACGTACACTTCCAGACGGAGGGGCCAACCAGTCTGTGATATCTCCGCTCCAGACTCCTGCTTTGTTCCCCTGTTGGACGGCTTTGTTCACGGACCAGAGACCGGATGTCTCCTGAATGACTAGCCGCTTTCCCCCTCTCTGCTCAGTCTAACCCTAACCTTCTCTTCCTCCTCTGGTGCCCTCCATTCTTAAAGATATTTTCAATTTTATCACTGACAGCGTGGCAGCAAAACACTTCTTTGCCATGACTCATTGTGAAGTAAGACATTTATAGTATATACACTTGGATCCAGGGTTTGGGCAGTAACGGAATACAAGTAATGGGATTACACATTTAAAATACAAAATATGAGTAAATCTATTCCGTTACAGTATTCTGTATAGTTACTGTCTTTAAAAATAGATTACTTGAAGGGATTACTTTATTACCTCCACCGAGGAGGTGATGTGTTTGGTTTGTTTGTCAGCAGGATTACGGAAAAACTACTGGCTTGGTGGAAGGGTGCAGCATGGGCCAAGGAAGAACCCATTACATTTTGGAGCGGATCCAAATCGTAGGACAGATACATAAATTATTTTTGGTTTTCATTAACATTGCAAGTTAGTGCACAGCCTTGGGGGAGGTTTGCGCTCTCTGAGAGTCCTTCTAGTTTGTTTTTGTTTTATTTGCTCTAAAATTCATATGAGGCATGCATTTCACATAAACAGACTTTTTTGTAAATGTGCAACAATTTGTGCATGCACAGTGTCCCTGCCACACTACAATGTCAGAGGAGACGCACAGCCAGGACACTGTCAGGAATGTGCTTTTGGAAATACAAGAGCCAGACGATTTTGAAGTATTTAGAATACGAGACCAACATTTGGGGAAATGCACTTTTTCGCGTTCTTGCTGAGGGTTAAGATGTCTGTACAGTAAATATGAAGCTACAGCCAGGCTGTGGCTAGCTGAGCTTAGCATAAAGGCTGGAAGCAGAGGGGAAACAGCTAGCCTGGCTCTATCCAAAGCTTAAAAGATCCACCTACCAGCAGTTTTAAAGCTGACGAATTAACATGTTTTTTTCTGGTGGATTTCATCCGTACGAAAACTAACGTGTAAAAACAGTTATGTCTACCTTTGGATAGAGCCAGGCTAGCTGTTTCACCCAGCTTCCAATCTTTATGCTAAGCTAAGCAGCTGCTGGCTGAAGGTTCATATTTACAGGGTTTGTACAGCTTTTTAAGAGTAAAATTCAAGCATGTTTCAAGCACTTTCAAGCTACCTAAACCAAATATTTCCAGATTCTAATTAAATCTAAATTGTTATGCAATTGCAAAAGTTTACACAATTAATTTATACCCACAGCAATCAATGTATATTGTCACTTTGTTTATTTTACCAGCTGTTCAGGATGCACGCCTTTGCATGGTTTCATACCACACCGAGTGTTTCAGAAGTGGAGCGTTTTGCCTGACCAATTTTTTACTTGCAGATTTTGTTTGGCCATTTTTTCCTTAATATTTCTGATTCTACCACAAGTAAGTAAGTGAGTAAGTGAGTAAGTAAGTAAGTAAGTAAGTAGACTACATCGGGGCATAGGTTTCATTTCAATGGTGGGGAAGATAAATCCTTCTGGAAATTGAGTGTCAAACACTTAATTTCCTGCATTTTGGTGATTTTTTAATGCACCAATTTCTGCCTTTTCTGCATCAATTTATGGTGGAAATGTTTATATGAGTGATTGTGTCGATGTAATGCAAGATTATGTTGAAAATCAAGCACTTTTCAAGGAGTATATTAAAATGTAATCATATTCCTAACCTTGAAAGCATAACGGTTACAATTAAGCATTTTCCAAACTTCCCAAACTTTGTAAGAACCCTGTATTTAGCGCACAGATATGAGAGAGGTCTCCATTTTTTCCACCTAACTCTTGGCAAGAAAGCGAATAAGTGTATTTCCCAAAAACACAACATATGCTGTTAATAACATTGCTGTCAGCTATAAGCTGAGGCTGTCCCTCGCGGATTCTGCCTGCACTCCCGGTAACACTGAGCTGACATGCTGTTGGCAGCCAATAAATTACCTCATGGGAAAGAACATCAGGTCAAAACAGTCATACAGAAACTGAAGCACCCACTCTATTTCAGATGGGAAAACACCCACCAGGTGAGACTCCTGTGATCAAATACAAAATTTTGTTTTGCATCACCTTTAACACGTATACAAAAAGCTGTTGGTGTGTGGATAAGCAGCCGATCGCTGATATTATTTCAGGTACAGTAAGAAAACTCACATGTACCCACACACACATGAGTTGTGGCTGTCACAACACCGAGGATCATGTTGACATGATCATGTTGATGATGCCAAACACCATGTGAGTGAGATCGGGTGTCCATGTTGCTGTACAGCATATGGCATGAAGGGGGTGGGGGGTGGGGGGTGAAGGGCATAAATAAATCTCCCATCTCCAGGGGGAAACATCGCTTAAATTTGCAAGTTTAATTCTCTACTTTTGAGAGAGTGGAAACTACTCAATAGATTCATTTTTTCAGGCAAAAACACAAAACATTCTCTGGTTCCTGTTTCTCCAAGCTGAGGATTTTCCTGCTTTTCTTTATCTCTCTGACATGTTTGTGAGCTATGAACCAGCTAGACCCCTCGGGTCATGTGGAACAGGCCACCTGGTAATTCCCCGCATCTCCACGAAAATTGGTGAAACTGCCTTTAGCTTTTCTGCTCCAAGCCGCTGGAACATCCTACCCAATCACATCAGGCGTGCTCCAACACTGTCGTCCTTTAAAACTAAAACTGAAAATGTTCTTTATTGGCTGTGCCTTTCAGTAGTCTTGTTTGCTGGTCTTCATTTATTTTATTCTGACTTCTTTTGTTGGTTTTATTTTCTTGCTGTTGCTCATACTTCTGTCTGTGATCGTGCTAATAAATTGCACTAAAGG
>JAOVVB010124007.1:0-12440 GCA_028570985.1 Heterobranchus longifilis | reverse complement strand
AATATCTTAACCGTTTGAGATATTTGGGGGCAGCAAGAAGTAGCAAGGCATACTTGTTGTGTCGTGCAATCCTTAAAGGTCCAGTGTTTAGGATTTAGCTGCCTGACGTCGCAAAAATGGAATATAATTAGTATTATTTAATTAGTATATAATCCCATCAAAATAATTGTGTTTTTCTGACTTTAGAAGCTGTTTTTATCTCCATGTGGAGCGGCTCTCCCTCCATGGAGGCGGCCATCTTGCAGCTACAGGAGCCCAGAGCGGACAAACCTGTCTCTCCGGGGCCTTTCACGTTTTTACATTTAGCGGGCGCCCGTCGGAAATGCACCGGTAGGAAAACATAAGAAGAAGAGGAATGTTTGTTTTTTCTCGCCAACATTTTGTTTCTGAGTATCTGTTCAAAATCTGTTTAATTAGCTTCTTGTCCCTGGAGGCCACCGTAGCTTGTGCATTTCTCCAAAAAGGGAGGGGTGAGCGGGATAGTGTTTTAATCGGTTTCAATCTGGAAGCTCATCACTAGTTGCCGCTAAAAACTCCACACTGTTCCTTTAAATGCTGCAGCTATGGGAACAATTGGACTTGAACGATCCCTACAGTATGAGATGCCTCCTAGGCCAAAACTGAATACTTCACTTGCACACACATGCATACTGTACTTCACTTACATTCATACTCTCATGCATATACCCCCATATATACATGCATATACATACATGGTGTATGAACATACATATGTGACTCTAGCCCTGTAGCCCATATGGTGTGTTTTTCAGATCCACAAAACACTAAACACTGGAGTAGCACATTCCAAATACATTAGAAATTAAGTCCATATGCAGGACACAATCTGCAATTCCATTTCCAGGACCTTGATACAGATTTTCCAAGAAAGACAAATAGAGTTTGAATTTTCATGACCTGCAATGCAGGAGACTGTCACTGAGGAGCTTTCAGACTATAAAGAGACGATCACTAACCCCTTAAAGTCTTCCATTTATATACTGTAAGTCCTTCCATCTTTCAACAATTCAATCCAATTTTCAGGTCACTAGTTTCCTGTTCACGTGGAGAAAGCCTGACCCCCTGCTTCTCGAATCTCAAAAGATTTTCACCTGAAAGTCGGCCTCAATAGCCTCTCCGAACTCCAGCCACGCTACACCCACGTCTTCCATTCTGCAGCTCACGCACTTCCTCAGCTGTCTGTCCTGCAGTGTGCACAGAGTTCTGCAAACGAGGCCTGGAAAACATCCATCTGCAGCTTGACAGACTCCGTCACTGCCGCTGGTATCCACCAACTTCTTGGGTTTCCGCCATGATAAGCTGCGAACACATTCTGGACTCAGCAGCGATAATGGCAGTGGTTTGAAAAAAGGGTCAGTCTGACACCATCTCCCTAATAAACAAAATAGATCCTTTGTGCAGTAGATTTGGTTCACCAACGGTCTGAATCTGTATGAGGTTCAGTCAGCACAGTCGCCAGAATAACATGTTGGCATTGTACGTTTCTGCAAACGACGGAAATGTAACATTTGTATGTTTCATATGTATCATATGAACATTTCTAAAGTGAAGTAGTTCAGATCACATGTATATTTCTCATCAGGAGGAGGAGGGGACAGTGGATGGCAGCAGACCTCTGTTAAAGAACAACAAGACTGGGTGTTTTTTAATGAGAGTTTGGGACATTTCTCGCTGTGTTTCTGGCAACAAAAACAGGTATTTTTAACGAGAGTTTGTGACATTTCTCGCCGTGGTTCTGGAGACAAAAATGTGTATTTTAAGCCAAATCTTTTCCTTTTCCTAACCATAAACCTACCACATGTTAACCACAGCCTTGTCACAAAATAAAACTGAAAAAAAAGAAAAGTAAAGTTTCTTGGGTTGGGTACAGTATTCACTCTGCTGGTGTTGTTTTTCTTCCTCTCCATGTTTCCCTCTGCACTGACATTTGGCACACTTTACCAGCGTATATTGTTTTGCCATAATACTCTAATGATATTTTCTGTTGCACCATCCTGTCCCCACTGTCCTCTGAAGACAAAGTGCTGTAAGTCTGATTCTAGAAGAGCTGGAGGATCTTTCCAAAAAAATTGGGGATTTAAGCTCCTTATTTCTCTCTGTGTCTAAATGCAAATGCCAAAATAGCTACACTCTCCCTCTGTCTTCTGCATCATCTCCTATCTTTCCCTTATAAGAACGCACTGAGGTATGAATACACACGCCACAGTTTCTCCACTTGCAATAAACACATATGGGTATTGCATATCAATATTAAACACAGCACATACATGTACAGTGTCTCGTTTCTGTCTAACCACACAGTCTTGCTCTCATTTTACTTTTTATCTCTGCTGCATGCACAAAAAGGATGAACATCAACAACAAGATACACTTTACATGCCCGGAGCGCACCCTCACCTCCCCAGGGTACCTTTCATGCTGTGTGTGCGTGTGTGCATGTGTGCGTGTGTGCGTGCGTGTGTGTATCTGAGAGAGAGAGAGCCGTGTGTATATGCATGTGTGATTGTGAGTTTCTACCTGTCTGTGTTTACTTAGTGTTGGCTGAAAATTACATTCCTTAACTGTAAATGTGTGTGTCTTCCTGTCAGCAGCATCCCGTGTCTATTTACAGACATACACAAACATTTGTGCACACACATATTTTTCTGAGGGCGGAAATAATCTTATTGTCTGAGTTAATCCCAAGTGGGCAGAGCTACAGAAACAAAGCTGCTCTGAACGCCTGCAACTGGAAAACTTGAGCGGGGGAACTTCTCCAAAATTATTTTTTCATTCATCGTAGCCTTAACATTTATTTTCTTGTAAGGTCGCCAGGTTAGCTGACAAAGCGTAGCTAGACAAATCCAGGATAATTAGATTTTCTTGAAATGAAAGTAGTTTCATATGGCTAGACGACCCAGTCGTCAGAATTTATGTTGGTCACTGATACGTTACATTTGTACGTTTTTAAAAAAACGTCATTTTGATTTTTTGATTTTTCCTTAAACATTCTGCCACATTAGAGTACAGAACATACTTTACACATGTTAGTCTGCAGGTGAACAATTACACAAACACAGAGCAAACACAGCAGCACAGCATGATGGTCATGTAGCAGATATGTTGTAACTTTTACATTTTTAATTTTATGTTGTGACAAGGCTGTGGTTATTGTGTGGCAGCTTTAGGCACAAAGGAAAAGGAAAAGTTTGGGCTGTTTTTCTGAACTTTAGAAAGGTTGATATGTATAAGTAAAATTTCTGTGGTTTGCAGAAATGCCAACATTTTATTCTGGCGACTGGGCTGGGCTAGATTTAACTTTTGTCAGTATCAGGAGCTTCTTTCTCCATTACCTTTTGCTTCTTATCGTGTGTATCCAGTTTAATGTTGCTTTGCCAGACAGTCTGTCTCTATAGCTTCATTTGGTAAATTAATGAGTTATGTCTGCTTATGATATGGTAAACGATTTGTTTCTAACTGCATATTACATGGTAAACACAGCCTGTGCACATAACCCCTATATTTCCGTTTTATTCTCGTCATTTCATGTTAATTCTCATGGAAAGTTTCCACCTTGAATATCCTCGGAAGTTTGCAACCCGAGCTCCACCCATGTTGCACTACAACACCTCTGATACTCAAATGTATGATAAATTAAAGTGGGGAAAAAGAGAATAAAGGAGTAGTGTATTGCTTTTTGTACATGCATTATAATTTTAAAGCTAGCTATCGAGCTACATTCACAAAGAACAGCGACAGAGAATATCAGGAAGTAGTGGAGAGTTAGCTGTTAGCTAACTCCTAAATATATTATTTATTTGATTAGTTTGTAAATCATCAAGTTAACTTCTGTTTCATAGTTGACTTAAAAAAGAAACAAGAAATCAGCGAACATGAACACAATGTCAGGCTGAATGAATAAAATGAAACATAGTCTGATTATCAGGATACTGTATTCTTGTGTTGTATAACTGTAAAAACGTGTATGAGTAGTTGTATTAACAAAACTGTCCTTCTGGTGTGAGGTGGAATCATATCAGGGCACCATTAATGTATTTTCAAATGTCAGAGGCACAGTTACTCCCACACCTCAGGGGGCAGCGTAGTAAATACCGTGACCCAATAAACCCGGAGCAGCATTTGGCAGCGTGCTTAAGATATTTTTCATCTAATGTGTTATTTATCAGCTCACTGTAACACACTGACGTGGGCTGAGGGCTTTCTCTGCACAGCTGTGCTCTAAAAGCAACGCTGTCAGCCTGAAACCAATGTGATACATGCTCAATCACAGAAAAATGACTGTATTGATTATTGGGTATTGATATGTACTAAGAGTTCAGCAGCAGTTGTCCTCCTCGCTCTGTGCTCTGTCCGTGGTGCTGAATCACAAACTGCCTTTACTATGATTAGAATAAAAGACAGTGTTGTGCAAGTTAATGGAAAAATACAATAAATTATTTTTTTACATATGAGTCATTAAGAAAGTAATTACATTATACTTTATTAATTACTCATTGACAAAAGTAAGTAATTAAAATGACTCATTAAATTACTTTACGTTAGTGACACATCACATCTCCTGTATTTAACTCACATATTTAATGTCAAATTCTACGCAGACTGAACTTATGTAACTATTTTTACTATTCACTCATTCTCGTACACAGACAGTGTCAATTACATAATAAACTGTAATCAGTTACAGTGACTGAGAAGAATATGTAATTAAATTACAGTTACTAATCAAAATGTTGATGGATGGTGGAGGAAGTTGTAATAACGTACCAGCAGAGGCAGGTGGTGGTCTGTGAGCTCATTAAATACATCGATACAAAAAACATTTCTGTATCTATTAAGTCATCGCCATTCCATTCTGCCATTTTTGTTAAGTTTCTCCTTGTGTTCTGTGGTCGTGTCTGTCCCCACGATTTCTGGTGATACTGCTCCTTTAAATCTGTATCCGTAAACTTTCAGAGAACCTGCAGAAATACGGATTAAATGAACACAGAGTACAGACAGGAGGCTCCGTCCTCATACGTATCTGACGCTGAGCATAAAGGAGCCTTTAAGCCATGTCAGTCATGGCGTGCTGCACATGTGTGTGTTAGCGGAGGTGCAGCATTTATATGTCACGCCGAGACTATCCTCCACCAAAAAAACCACAGCAGTTAGCAAATCTGTGGCTTGCAGAAACGTACAATTCCATTTATTCGGGCGATTGGGTTGTTTCCAATCTGCTGTGTGCACTAAAATGGCACTTCACATGAATGTATCTTACAATAAATGTATGTATCTGTCTGCTTGTGTGCGTGACTGCTGTAGAGTGTGTTTTGTAAAGTCACGTCCCCCGGGTCAGATAAGGTGACGGGACGAGGACACGCTGATTGCCAGCCTGGGCTGTGAATGCATCGCTGACCCCCAATTATAACTTTTACAAAGAGCTCTCCAAATGTATGTTTTAACCCGGAGGGCACAGGTCAGCAGACAATTAGATTGTGGAGAGAAAAAAAAAAAACTTTTCATTGAGAGTAGAAAAACTAACCTTGAAACTGGCAAATGGAACTCTTTGTTCAGTGAGATGGTTTCAAGCCTTCGTGACAGCGGCGGCGTCATTACCGAGTTATGTTATCGTTTCTGTTCTCTGCTGTAGATGCCCTCGCTGGCCAAGAATCTGCTCCGCATTAATTACTGATTGTGGATGCATGCTAATTAACAGCGTCGCTCCAAAAGATAAAAATAGACCGGGCTTTGATGTTAGCGTTTGGCAAAGCTCTGTGGTCACACGCTCCTCGGGAGATGACCCGTGATGAGCAAGGAGGTGAGTTGATGTTTCATTATGTAAGGCGGCAGATTAGAAGACGCACCACTGGGTTTCGGCGTCCCCTTATCTAAGTTAGGAGAGCGTTATGCTCCATATGAGATCAGGAGGAAATGATAATGCGTATTGACAGATTCGCTCCTGTCTCCTTCTATCTCACTCTCCCTCTACCGTATGCTCTGTCACACTTTCACAGCGATATCATTCTGCATGAGCAAATTATCATTTTGAATCTCTTGGCTACATCCAATGGGATACGTTCGTGCTTTGACTGATGTCGCTGTGGAAGAATGACTTTGAAACTGAATTTTGGCCATTTTTGACTCTCTTTCTTTGCCAGTATTCTCCTGCTAGTACGGCCTAGTGAGCGGAGGGCATCGCCGCATTAATATGGTCCTTGTCACTCCGAGGAGAGCTTTCTCAGTTTAGCTCTGTGGTCATGAGTTTGGAGCCAGAGGCATCTTTTTAATGAGGAAGAGGGTCAGTATGACAGGGGCGAGCTGACCTGATACGAGCCAGGACCGAGCCAGTACTCTCTGTGTGTCTGCACTGCACACCCAGTGAAACACGGACACTGAAACCCACATACACGAGTAATACGCGAGCCCTGCAGAGACAGATCAAGTCAGACACAAATGACTAGCTAGGCTCTCTTTGTGTCAGAAGCAATTTGAAGTGCCTACTGTAGACAGCCAGGTCCGAAACACACAGAGAAGCTTCTCCATGTTCACTCACACGAGCGTGCCGAGAGCCTCCGCCTGCACCGCCGCTTCACCCGCAAATCGTTAGTTACCGGGGCGGAAAAGACCTTGAAATGACATTGTGGAGCACTGGATACGAGGGAACGAGCTAATAGGATTCTATGGAACAAAAGAAAAAGTATATGAAACTAAACCCCTGAGATAAATAATGCACACTGCGTGATAGTTATCATGATTGAAAGTGCAGAGCGATCTAAGAATAAAAGTACTTTGTAGGCTGTTGGCCTCAGACCAGTTGGACCATTCATGATGATATCCAATATATGACAAAGTATTTGATATTTATAGCCACAACCTGTTAAATCTCAACCCAGTCGACTATTGGAAATGTTGGCATTGTAGGTTTTTGCAAACTAGGGAAATGTTACATTTGTATGTTTTATACTTATCATATCAAGGTTTCTAAAGCGACGGAGTTCGGATCACATGTATACCAGCTGAGTTTCTCATCAGGAGGAGGGGGTGGGGGGGTGGATGGTGTCTAATCAGAGCAAGATGGCTGCCAAGAAGCAGACAGGCAGAGAACACTGTTTGAGACCAAATAAAACTGGGTGTTTTGTAACGAGAGTTCGGGACGTTTCTAGCCGTGGTTCTGGCGACAAAAACGGGTATTTTAAGCCAAAACTTTTCCTTTTTCTAACCTTAACCAAGTGTTTTTGTGCCGAAACCTACAACAAGTTAACCACAGCCTTGAACAACAAAAATGTAAAAATTGAAACGTAAAGTTTCAACGTGTCTGCTACATATGAAATATAATGTATCCATGGTGTGCAGACATGTAAAATGCCAACATTTATTCTGGCGATTGGGTTGATAAATCTGAATAACATCCTGATGGAGAAAGTCTCATTAAATACACAGTCAGGCATTAAATCGAGATGTCTTTCTTGTCCCAGGTTTTCCTGAGCCATCAGGGGGGAGAATTGAATCCCAAATGCAGAAAGTACAGCATGAAAAATGACAACCAGGAGTTAACTTCTGCTCATAGACTGTATAAAAAGATGGGCAGGCCTAAAAATTGAAGCCAAGTGCCTTTAACCTGCATTCTTTCAAATGGCCAGCAGGGGGCGACTCCACTGGCCCCAAAAAGAAGTCTAGTTGTATAGAAGTCTATGAGACTAGACTCACTTGATTTATTCCCTTTCATATTGAGTTTATGGTCTCAGTCGCTAGTTTCAAGTCTTCTTCAATACAACATGATGCTCATTTTGTAAATTATGGTCACATTAAGAGTCAAAGAGACGATAAAGCTGTGTATGCTTTAGGGCGGGGCTACACAGCGACCTGTCAATCAAGATTCAGCTAACCAGTCCCTGTGTACATTAAAACACACATGAACTTGTTTTTGTGTGTTTTCATCTTTTGGTATTTTGGTCACCGTTCAGTATTTGGTCGCACCGTGCAAACCAAGTTAGCTCACTAATGTTAGCATTAGCTTCCCATTTACCCGCCAGAAAAACTTGCGACAGCCGGTTGAAAATCGGCAACTTTCTTGCTTTCTTACTTCCCTTCTTTAGCGGTTAGCTCATGGGTTTAGCTTAGCAGTGCCGTTGATACCACAGACGAGACGTCACTGGCGTGACTGTACTGTGTCCCCAGCTCTGCCCTCGAGTCCAAATATGGTCAACTCCTGGCTCCAAAATGTCAAGATGCTGACGGCCAAATTCCAAACTCGCAGCTTCAAAACAGTAGTCCACAAACCACCGGGTGCCATCACTCTTACTACGTCAATTCTTTTTATAGTCGATGCTGCTGCTGCTGCAGCAGTTTCTTTGTTCTTGTTCCTAACTGGTGTAACAAATCACGACAGAATCTGGTTTATTTTACCCCCACAAATATCAAACTGTGATGACAGGTTACCAGAGCTCTGCCCTGTCCAATTAACAACTTGTTAAAAACCTAACAAAGTCATTATCCCCGCTATGGTTAGGAAGAGAAAGAAAGACTTCAGATTGCCAGTGTGATGACACCTTAAAGGTGTAGCCATAAGAAAAACGATCCTGTGAAGCAGCTGTGGAACTACGTGACAGCGAAACTCTCGACTGAAAGCAGCGCTAACGATATTCACTGAAGCAGCATTTGCTGAGGCTGTTGTGACAAAAAGAAAGTCTCTTATGGATCCAGTAATGATGAAACTCTGTCAGGCGAGGTGACAGCTGCCCCGGACTGAGTGGCACACTCTAACTATTCAGTAGCAGGAGAGAAAGTGCTCCTCTCTCACTCCTCACGCTGCACAGCAGAGGAATTGGAAGCTAACTCTCTCTCTCTTGGCGTGGATGTGTGTGCGTAGGTGGTGCAGCACACAGAGCCACCTTGCTGCTGCTGCTGCTGCTGCTACTGAGGAGTTTTCAAATTAAATATGTAGACAGCAAAAGTTATGGTGAGCTACTTTTAATTAACTGCTGGAAACAAGCGTTATTAAAGTTGCACTTTACAGGAGAGTTGATCGTTTTTAGATATAATCCTATTTTTCTTCCAATATCAAGTACTCTAAAGCAATTTAGAACAGCATCGTTTTCTGCAGAGTTGCATATTCTCTGTGGCCCGCCGCGTGTACCATTAGTCCATATGTGAGGTACTATAACCCTGGTACTGTATACGATTACTGCTGTTGTACTGAGAAACTCTACAAATAATAACCTGTTAATTTCAGTAGAAAAAAGTAGAAATACCATAGTGTAGAAATACTTTGTTGCAAGTAAAAGTCCTGCATTAAAAATCTTACTGATGTAAAAGTACAAAAGTATTAGCATCAAAATATACTTAAAGTACAAAATGTAAAGCAGTATGGCCCATTTCAGAATCTTATATATTATATAATTGTATGAATGCATTAATGTGTAGGCATCACTAATGTTGCAGCTGGTAAAGGTGGAGCTTATTTAAACTACTCTTTAAAACTATCTTAATACCTCATAATTATTAGTTAATTCATATTCTGTATTAATAATCTGAATAGTAAACAGGAGTACAAAGTAACTAGTAACTAATGTCTGATAAATTACATAAATAAAAGTACAATATTGGCTTCCAATATGTAGTGGAGTAGAAGTAGAAAGTGGCATAAAAAGGAAATACTCAAGTAAAGTGCAATTACCTCAAAATTGTACTTAAGTACAGTACTTCAGTAAATGTACACAGTTACATTCCACCACTGTATTTTGACAATGTTTTCCCAGTGTTGTCTTCCAAATATGTCTGTTAGTTAGGTTTAATAAGAAGTGTCATATTAATTCTAACTCTAATATTTCTGTAGAGTGTCGTGAACATTATGATAATTCCATTCATGTTGATTCCTTATTTTCAGTTTTTATTTTAAAATGTAAAAACTATTTTAAAATGTCTTAAAATAAAAATCAATGGGGCAATAAAAAATATCAAAGCTCTGTAAAGACACTCAATTATCATCATTATCATTATCTATTAATAAAGTATATTTTAAAGGTGCTTAACACAAGAGGACATTAAATATACACTAATGTTACAGCAGGAAACAACAACTGCTGGGTATGTGGGGACATGAAACGACGGTGAGAAAGCAATCTCCTGCTTTGATTTTTGTTTTGTTTTTCTGTGAAATTGTCCATCATTTGTACATCATGCTTGCTCAGATATTCTACATGTATACAAGTTGATTTGTTGATCATCTTTTGCGTTCAGAGGCTTTTCTCTATTTAAGAACTCTGTTCTGAAATGCTAATGTTTGTTTGTTTTACTAACTTTGCTATAAAAACGTGACACTCAAGAAAAAACTATCTGGAACGTTGAAGGAAAAAAGATATAAATAATCGATGTATATATAAATAAAATGGAAATGGGTTTCACTGTAACTGACGTAGCCACCCTCTTCCAGTTCAAGTGTTTTTTCAAGAGCTGAAGTTTGTCAGGATCCGGGTTGAGTCATCGATCCACTTGATGCTAAGTGTTGTTTCGTTCACTTCAGAAGCACTTTTAATCAAACGATTATCACCTGGCCTTTGATTACACATTACAAAGTCCATTTTTTACATTTATGCTTTTATTTAAAAAAAAACCCTGCACACCCACTCAGGAGTTTTCACTTTCTGGCTGATTAGATGTCTGTTTGGGTTAAAGTTGGGGAGGCGGGGGGGGGTTACGCAATGTCACTAAACTCCATTTACTCAGAAGGGTCGTGCTTCTGAACGCCGGGGCGCTCAGGCTTCACATACGCAGTTTGGCATTAGCTGCAAAAATAACAGGGCAGAGGAAGCTGATGGTGGCAGATCACATCTTCTAAAGGTTTCACAGGAAATCAAACAGATATCTGTGATGCAGAAGCTGAAAAATGTCAGATTTGCTTGCACATATGGCAACAATCATGACAAAGTCAAAGTCTCAAACCATGTCCTCCAAATCATATGACTATATAGGTTCTATGCTCCGACGACCCATGCAAGTGTTTCCTAAATTAACGCCCCTGGTGGTGGAAGTAAATATGACCAATACGAGTGTTTTGCGCCTTCATACCTTTTTAAACATGCCGTTAACGTTGTTAAAATGGATGTTGTGGCGGTAGGTTTAGGTTTGGGCAATAAAACAACTTGGTAGGGTTAGAAAAAAGGTTGTGGTTTGGGTTAAAATCACGTCACATACTTCCGGTTGTTACAGTCATTTAAAAGAAAATGTACATGTTTAATTCTATTTTCAAGTCCTGTGTTTGTTTGGCCCACTGAGCACCAGAGATAGTTTGGCAGGCTTACCAAACAGTGCAGGGATAAAGCCTTACTTCCTGTCTGCACAGGAAGTCTCAAAGTCCCTTCACTACGGGAAACAAACAACGACCTCTGATCAACCTACATGCTGAAAATGACAAGTTTTGAAGATCTGGATGGTGTAATCAGGTCGGCCTGTGCTGTTCTTTCTGTGAATGATTGTAAAAATCTACAAAGAATATGTTTACATAATTTCCGTGGAGGCGTTCAGCAGCGCTGTGGAGGTCTGGGTACGCGAGACTAAGACGGAGATGATAACAATCCTGTCACCAAAGACTCCTCTAGATCCAGAACTGATTGGGAGCAATTGGACAAATGGTAAAAGAGAAAACACCCGGGTTGAGGGTTGCTGGAAAAGGCTGTGGTGTAACAACCAATTTGGGTTTGATTCATGCAGGAGCACAAGATGTGATTTGAAGTCTTTGTGTATCAGGTCTGATCGTCTCATGGACAAGTACAGAAGAACAAACCACATAAAATCTGAAACCCAAACCTGACCCAAAGCTCTCAGCAGTGAAAAGCCTTATAGAAACAGATTTCTTCCTGTTTAAACAGCAAAGACAGCCTTCTGTGTGCCACAAAGAGATAAAAGTTTGATTATCTTTTCCATTGTGGGTGCAGCTTTAGTTTATGTATGCAGATGCCTCGTGGAACCAATTCATCAGCCTGGAATTATGAGGTCCCATCTGCATGCAGAGTAGTTTTGCTATTATCAAGAGAGGGAAAAAAAACTAGTTTTGCATGTTTTAATCATAACTGGATATTTTCATCGTGGGCCTCTTTTTGCTAGTATTTTGCCAACAGACAGACGGCCACAACTCAACCCAAAAATAAAATATACTCTAGCTTTTCAAATCATTATTTACAGGAAATATTAAACAAAAATAAATATTAAGGAGACTGTCCTCCCCAGAAAAATGACACCATAGGTTGTTTGTACGAGCAGCTTATTACGACCCATATTTACGTTTCTTGTTAGGCGGCGCCCTCTAGTGGCCGTCGTAATTATGACAGGAGCAAAACAGGAAGTCAGGTAACGTAGTGGTCCATTTAGGGCGGGGGGAGGGGTGGTGGATGGGTCAAACAAACACAGGACTTTGACCCAGGAGAAACTGTGTGAAACTAAAA
>JAOVVB010123976.1:0-12440 GCA_028570985.1 Heterobranchus longifilis | reverse complement strand
TGAAGTCTCTCAAGCGTCTGAGGTGGTAGAGACGCTGTCGGGCCTTTTTCACCACGGTGTTGATGTGACAGGACCAATTGCAATCCATAATGCGATTTTATTAGAGAACATGGAAACTAAAATAACTTTTTACTTTTAACTTTTTCTATTTACTTTTTTTTTCTATTTTTATCTTATCTTTTTTATCAAAAAAAAAATGTAACAATAATTTGAATCACATCAAGTTTTTCTAAGAACATGTGTGTTCGCACTCACATGGTTTTCTCACTGCTAGAAGCTGCAGTCACTTGATACATTTCTAACTGACTAACTAATTAGCAAAAAAAAAAATAATAATAATGTTACCAAACCATTATTTTAGCATAATATATTGCAAACACGAAAGGAGAAATGGTTTACAAATATAAACATGGCCATTGTTAGGGATAACCTCTGGAGGACGCTCTGCACACATGGTGTGCGTTGTGTTTGTCTTGGACTTTGTGTTATATACTGTTTTTCACCTCATAGTTAACTTATGCATTGATAACAATGCAAACATTGTTTTAAATGTTTTTTGTTGTTGTTGTTGCTCCACATGGATTATTTATCTAAGAATATACCACAAATTTTCATTTAAAATAATGTTTCAATTCACTCATTATGATTGTTATAGTGAAGACAATATTTATTATCTGACTATAATACATTAAAGTTAATATTATTAGTTATTAGTAAGTTTACTTAATATTATTAATCATAGTGACATCTGTTGTGTAATGGGTCAAAATTGACCTGCATACTTTAGTTTGCTTAAAATTACAAATTCAAATATAACATGTAAAAGGGCATGAAAAACAGCATGTTTTTCCCTCTGTCAAACTGAACAATAACAATATAATTTGTGCTTGTACGTGTGTTAAAAATAACATTTTTTAACTTGAATACTGAACATTGACGTGTGTATGTGTGTGTTCATATGCAATTACAGTATGTGATTTGTTTTAGTGTGCTTCTTACATATATGTTTCCCACATGTGTGGCAAGTGGTATTGGTTTTTCTGTCCTTGCTGTCAGGGCAGATCTGTCACATTTTTCTCTTGATCCCCCTGGCAAACTTGTCATTCACACAGTGAGCTGCTCTTGTTTCATGATTGTCTAAGTGATTTAACTCTTGACAACACCTGAAAGGTTTGAAGTGACATGGTAGATTGAAAAATGCTCTAGCCTAACTCACCATCCCAAAAGCAGCCTGTATCCTTATTATAGGATCTGTACACCCCAGCAAAAAGCAACAGCCCTATTTATGCATCCAGGTGTGTTTTGTTGATCTCTGGCCAGCTGTTGCCAAACACACTCCTTTTTTCACTATTTGTCATCTCAAGCAGGATCTTCTGAACAGATGGTGGTATGAACAACTCAAATGCTGTCTTGATGTCTTGAAAATGTGACACAGCATATTTAGTAGGCCCCGGAGCCATTCTGAAGACAGTTGATGCTCTGCCTTGGTTGTCCTAAGGGATTGACACCCATAAAATGTCACCTTTTTTGATTTGAAGATTTCTCTTTGATCATCTGTGTTATTTGGGCTGTCCTCATCATTAGATTTGTCTTCTTGTTCAGGATCATTCTCCACATCATTCTCATCCTCAGACACATCCTCCTGAATGACACTTTCCCCTCTGTCCTCAATAACACTTTCATGAGATGGTCAATAACGCAGTTTGCGAGTGTTCCGCAAGACGAGCAAAGATTTTTAATAAATTTTGACTTGGAAATGAACAAGTCTTGGTGTATGAGTACCGAGTATCATGTAGCACACATGCGCTTCTTGTTTTGACGCCGAGCGTCACATGATTACAACTGAGCCAATGTTTTTTTTCTCTCTCTTGTGCTGCGGAATTGTGGGTAATCGTCTCCCCTGCGGTCTTAGTGCACGTCTCTTACTGGTATAATCAACATCCGTGCACCCGTGTGCTGTTTACTATAACACTGTGACCATGTGTGTGCACGTAAAACATATTTTATTTTGTGTTTGTAAGCGTGTGTGCACAGCGCGCATGTACTGTTTCTTATAACACGCGTGTGTGCGCGCATGTAAAGCAAAAAAAAGTCTCATTAGAGATATATACAGTATATGTACAGTGGAACCTCGGATTGTGAGCATAATTCCTTCCGGAAGCGGGCTCGTATTTCAAAGCACTCGTAAATCAAATCTTCCCATAAGAAATAATGGAAACTCAAATTATTCATTCCACAGCCCAAAAACATAAATACATGAAAAATAATTCATACAAAATATAAAGTAAAAATAAAACTAATTAAACAAATTAACCTGCTCCCTGCACTTTACCTTTAAAAAAAGTAAAAATAAATCCCGACAGATAAGTGTTTATGTTTATGCACGCAGGCGCTGTTTGTATGTGTGTGTGTGTGTTTGTGTATGTGTGTGAAGCTAAAGTAAGAGGAGAGGAGAAATCACAATCCGAGGTTCCACTGTATATATAAATGTTTAATTGAAATTGGATGTTTTAATTGAACATATTTTTCCTATAGGGCTAGGAAATGTAATTGTTAATGCTCATAAATAAATGGGGACTTGTTTAACATATGTTAAAACATTAAAGTCATGATTGCAGGATGTTCCTTTTCTCTCAAGAGTGGTACTACCGCAGTTTTGTGCAAGGCAGTGGTTGTATGATCTCCAGTGTTTTTCTTCTAAATGATGTTAAGAACTCTGTTTTGCAGAACTCTTAAAACCCTCTTTGGGAATCACACAAAATCCACTCTATGTAAATAAAATTTCAAATACAGTAAAATGCTGGTTTATACCAATAACTGATCATCTATCAGCAGTGTAAAATAATATTTAGATACTGTATTTTTTAACTGCAGGAATCTGTCAAATCGATCATAATTGAGGAAATCTTTATTTGAAATGTGTAACAGAAACACAACCAGAACTGTCAACAACTTCATATAAATAGGTATAGTCTTAATTAATAAAAAATGTAGCATCATCTCAAATATTCTGATAAAAAGTAAATATAAAAAGCGAAACAATGTGTCCACAAATTGGGTATTTAGCTATAAAGCCTCTGATACACACAGGCACTGTCACAATAATAAGTGATTCATCCTTATTTTAAATAAAACAGTAATGATTAACAAATAAAACAATTGCATTAAATCATCATCAGGCGTGTGCATGTTTCAAATTTTTTAATCCTTGTTTTTGTATATGCAATAGTGAAAAATATATATAACAATACATGTATATGTTATATGCTGGAATTGCTCATTTTGTTAGCAAACACCAATTGTTTTTGTTTCATACATTTATATGCATCCATTTGTGTAGGTCTCTCAATGTGTTTTGTTTTATACACACATGAGGAATTTAAGGGCTGGACTGCAGTATACCATGTGGAGGCAAACCATGACTGGTGTAGAAGGAATTGTATAGAGATCGCTTTAGCAGTTGTCATCTGGCAGTAAGAAAACTGGTGTTTTCTGAATGACTGAGGGTCATGTAAAGTATTTTTCAATCACACACCCCTTAATGGCGAACAACAGAGCTGTATATGGCCTCATCAGTGTCTTTTGGAGACACCTGGAAGAGAAAGGTAAAAAGCTGATCAGTTTTAATGTAATAAATGACATTATTATTTCAGGTTAAAGCCCACGTACTGTACATGTCTGTCTGTCTTTCTGTACTTATTAATACAAATGTAAGAATGACTATCTTAAACCTTCTTTACACTAAGTTGTACTTCTTTCATTGTCAGGCAAATACACTCTATGTTTTTGAGAATTTTAAAAAGTAGATCAGATTAAGTTTTGTCTTAAAACGACGACTCCAATGTGTTAATTCACTTATACCACTTCAACGCTGTTATTTCAATATGAACTAATCACAGTAAAAATATTAACTTTAGCTTTTCAAACTAATATTTATTGGTGCAGATGTTTTTTTTGCATTGAGCAAGTAGCTTATTAATAGCTTATTTTAAAATAGATTATTAAATATATTAAAATCCATCACGTAACTGTTCAGAAAAACGCTTTTATTCAACATGTTAAACAACAGGTTAAACTTCAGGCAGGTTTTCTAGTATCGCAAAAGTTTGATTAAAGTCTGTCCTGTGGTTGATTAAAGATGCATCCACGGTTTGTTACAAACTTGCATACTGTTTTTATCTGGCGCATAACCATAGCTGCCAACTTTCCAAAAATGCTTAAAGTAAGATTTTGTAAACACGGTCATTGGTTCTGTATGTACACATACACAATACCCCTATTGTACATACCCAGCCATTTCTTTAACACTAACCAGACATCTTACCTATGCTGTCTCAGGTTCTCTATATTTTAGTGTTGCAGTGTTAAAGTAAAACAACAAATGCATGTTAGTATATTAGCATAGCACAGAACTCTGGGCCCTATACATACGTGGTCTTATTGGGCTTCTTTCCTTCTTCATTCATATCTCACTTATTTCATTTAGATTTACAAGAGCCCTCTCATTAATGACAGAGATTGGAAGTGTAGCGTGAAAGCATGTAAAGTGAGTGATTGGGTGTGTTTCATGCTCAATGTGTGAGAGTTGGCAGTTTTGCGCATAACTGCTCAGTTCAAAAATCTCACTGGACAGACATACATACAGTACGTATATACATATATACAGACAGACATGCAGACAAAGTTTCCTGAATC
Organism: Heterobranchus longifilis; assembly: GCA_028570985.1. Lineage (NCBI taxonomy): Eukaryota > Metazoa > Chordata > Actinopteri > Siluriformes > Clariidae > Heterobranchus > Heterobranchus longifilis. Next base: position 7,745 of record JAOVVB010123976.1, on the reverse strand, counting down.
TGGTTTCAGGTCCTCCAATGAATGAATCAATACCATTGAAAGTGTGAGTTCTGACCAGTGTATCGACAAAACCTTATTTTATTTATATAGATTTCAAAGGAATTAACTTACAGTTTTCTTCTTGGAAGTAAAATGTACAGAGCTGTAGGTCACGTCCGGCTCAATAACTTTGGATGCTGAAGACTGTGGATGTAAGAAAATGCTTTGCTAAATCAACAACAGCAATAATAATAATAATAATAATAATAATAATAATAACGTAAAAATAGATTGCAGACTTACCTTTGGCTTAGAAACAGAGCTGTATATAACAGAGTCTTCAGCTGTTACAGTGGGCTGTTCAGTCAAACTGCTGTATATACTTGTAACAGGATCCCCAGCTGTTAAAGTAGGCTGTTCAAACACATACGCACACACACACACACACACACACGTGCTATATGGTACTAAAATAAAAGATAACATGATGGATTACATCACACATCAAATGCAGTACATACCGTGTGAACCACAGTGTCGTTGCTCCTCTCTCTGGTCCTGATTTGATTCTCTGTTAGAAGAGAGAATTATAAGTTATAAAGAGAGAATAAAGAAAACTTACTCTTAGTCCACTGAACTCTGCTACAGTATATTAAATTAAGAAAACATATAATAATAATAATAATCTCTGCCACCAGACAAATGCAGAAATGAAACATACTAGGGAAACTTACTCCTTTTCAATCTTAACATGCTGCTGATGATGATGATGATGACCATAACCAGTAGAAAAAGAAGGACCACCAGGTACCAGTGGATGGGGGTCTTACTTTCACTATAGACAAAAATTTGTTAGCACAGACTGGCTGAATTATTTGCTCTACAAAATACACGTGTATTGATATTTTCCAAGTTACTCGAGCACTATTCGGTAAAATCTCAGAAGAGTGAATTTCATGTCCAATAATTTCATGAATCCTAGTGTCAGGCATCAGGCTTCAGGTTCATTGTGTCTTATCTAATGTACATGATAACACAGAATCAAAGTGGACGAAGAACAAGCACTGCCTGGCCTGTCGCTGTTCATGCACTTTTCATGAGGTGCCCAGCAATGCCTAATTACAGTTCACAAGTTACTCTGAAGATGTCACCCCACATCTACATTGTAGAAAATTGCTGTTAAAAAACAGCCACAATCTGACAGTAATGTACTGTTTTCCATTAAAGCATTAATGTGCTGTAGGAAACAATGTATTCTGGGAAATATTTTGCACTTTTTTAAAAAAGTAGTCTGTATTTTGCAATGCATTGTACAGTAGTCAGTCCTATTTGGCAATAACGGTACATTTCAGTATGTTTTTGGAAACTGATTGGAGTGTATAAGTGCAAAGCTGATCAAATCTCATTACTGTTCTATCAAAGTAATTTGTGTTATTATCTTAAACATAACTTTTAAAAGCAGCAATGCAAAAGATAATTTTCAGTCAAGTGTGGACTTGCTGCTAACGTCATTACTTATTTATAAAGCTTTTATTCTGAAGAGGACGCACGAGAAAGTCCTTCGTCTTCAACTCTGCGATAATCGACATCTGCACCAACAAACTAAATGGTAATTTAAACCTTTTTCTTTATTTTCTTGACAGTATTTTATTCATAAAGGTTATCTTACCAGAAGCAATGCATGATGTTCATGCTTAACAAGCTGTCGAGTTTGTGAAAATGTGTTTGGGACGTACTTCAGTCCTGACATGTGAGTAACTCAAGCATTTATATTTTCATGGATTTTGCTCTCACTAAGCCTTATTACATTGTTTGAAATTTTCTTTTGAATGTTAAATAGTGTTCATTGTTTCATGTTAAGTGGTAACCATCATTATTAATCGAGAAAATTTTGGTGGCTTATGTTTAAAATTTGAGGGAGCAGATTGTTTTTGTGTATAAAATATATAAACACGGATTTAATTTACTTGGTATATGATTTGAAGTTTAGATGCAAAGATTTGTACTGGTGGTATAAAAAACTGCTAATTACAACAGTGTGGTCATCATGTGTGGTCAACTTCCACCAGGGTGGAAGTTATCATGGCCTTAAATGTAACTTTTCTTAGAATTGATCAAATATTGCATGTTGAAAATTATTTACTATCTATATAGTTATTTATATCTATATAGTTATATACTATTCTGGTGATCAGGTACTATAGAGTTAATCATATAGTTAATGATTTTTTGTTATATTTGATTTCTCTTTGGGCTAAAAGAGATCTAAAATCTAACTCATTAAAGTTGTTAAGCAAACTTTGTTAATGTTAGGAATGGGTTGAGACATGTTTTTGTTAGACAATGCTGTATGAATATCACCTTACTATCTGAGTTGTTATCATTGCTTGACAATTCTAGAGAAAGTTTCTAAATCACTGCTTTTTGCAGTGATACCCTAGAATAACCCTGAAGAGAAACAATGAGCCAAGAAGTGATTACAGGTGCTGTGCATGTGTCCCCTCACAGGACCCGTAGAAAGTAAATACCAAAATGTTACCGTTTTGTTATTACTTGTATTGTTATTACTGAACATTTTTACAATTTAAAATGCTTTTAATGTTTTAACAAGTTTTTATGTGTGTTACAAGGCACGGTATGGAGAGCTGCACCACGAGATGTTTTTAATGATAAGAGCCCTGACGCAGGGCTTTAGAGGGGGTCAACAAAATAGGAGTTGTGTAAGTGCTTATGATACGCATGGAAAGACCTTACCGAAAACTGAAAACACAACAATAAACAGAGCTCTGCCATCCACGTGAGAACGGACGGGGCTCTGGAAAATAAAACAAAATTATATTCCCTTGGGGCCCTCGGCCTTACCGAGGATTTATTTTAGTGGAGATGGAGAGTTTGTGCTTTGTGCACTTTAACTTAAACTTAAACTTAAGCGCGCACACTGAACTGCTGCGTGCCGCTCTCTCTCTCACTCTCGCCGGCGTCTTAGGGAGGCCGAGGCTGAGGCCTTGCCTGTGCCTTTCTCTGCATGCTTTGTCTTTGGCTTTGACTTTGTCTTTGACCTTTTATATAACACGCTGCCTGGTGCGGCTTGTTCAGGTTGATTGCGGTGTTGCCTGGCAACCGCGTGTTTATAAATGGCCGCGCATTTGCCTTTTTAGAACTCTTTGTGGTAGCAGCCTGTGGATCTGCCCGTTCCAAGCAGTGCAAAGCATTTTTGCGCGGCTCTGCCCCTCGTGAGACCCGCGTTGTTACAATGTGTTGCTTTGGTTTGAGCAGCCATTATTATGCAATTTAGTGCAAAAAGAATAATTATTTGCCATGATCATGCCTCTGATATGCAATTTAAGAATTATTTCTGGCTATTGTTTTTACTTTTTTAATTAGAAAATTTTGTTACATAAAATTTTTCTGTGGCTCGTTCCTTGGGTCATTTTTTGACTCTACCTTTTAATAAAAGTTTTTGGATTATATCCTTTCTGATATTGTATATTTTATAGATATTTACAGAGCATTTACTTTTCTACTTTTATTTGGAATTATTATATATAATAGGCCTATATATATAATTTAATATAATAAGTATATTACATTATTTTATTATAGTACTGTATTTTGAATATAAATAATAAATATTTAAAATAATATATATTTTTATTTTAAACCTCAAGTTATTTTATCAATTAATAAACAGAGAAAATAAAAGTCAAATTGAGATAATAAGTTACACATTTAATTTTTACAGAAAATTGCTGTAAAATAAATACTTTTTTAAAAATAATTTTAATAAAATTACAGTAGATTTCTGGTGTCTGTGCTGCCAGTATTCTACTGTAAATTGTAAAAAATACAGAAATATACTGTGTTTTATGTTTATAATAATAAACTGTAAAGTAATTTAACAATATGAGTACTGTAAAATGACATTAAATTTCTGGCAACTGTGCTGCCAGTAATCTACTGTTATTTAACAGGGAATTTTTTTTTACAGTGCTTCACTTTGTCAGACAGGTTCCATTTACCGTAAGTGAATTCTTGATTCAACAGGTCTAGCAGTAATTGGGCCTGGGTGTGGGAAGTAACTTTAACTAAATTTTCCAGTTCATAAAAGTCACATTGATGACTTAGCAAAGGAACAATTATTTTTTCACACAGGTCTGGGTAGGTTTGGACAGCTTTTTTACCTTAATAAATTAAATCACCAGTTAAAAACTGCATTTTGTATTTACTTGGGTTATCTTTGTGTAATATTAAAAACATTTGTGTGATGACCTGAATCATTTAAGTGCAAAAAAATATGCAAAAAATCAGGAAGGGGCAAATACTTTTTCACGGCACTCTACCAAATATAATTATTTTTAAATATCTTATGATCCTAGATAGCTCTCATTTTTCAGTTAAGACCCAAAGTTTGAGAACTCCTGCATGGAGAAACCAGAGAAACATGGATATCTGCAAAACTGCATAAACAAACAGCATGCTTTTCTATTTACTTGGATCTAATGGCTTGTTTACTGGTTGTAGGCACTCTTGTTGTCACTGCTGTAGTAAGTTCTGTAGTCGGTGTTGTAGTCGGTGTTGTGGTCGGTATTGTAGTCGTTGTTGTCATTGTTGTCGTTGTTGTCGGTGTTGTCGGTGTTGTCAAAACTAAGAAAAAGAAAAACAATTCATCAAATCATTTCCTAAATAAAGGATCAGTATTTGCAGGTGTAAAACTAGAGATTTTTAGCTTCACACACACATACACAGCGCGAGCGCACAAACACAGTTACACAGTGCCTGCGTGCACAAACACACACACACACAAACACTAACGGAAACACTTATCTGTCAGGATTATTTTTAGTTAGTTTGTTTTATTTTTACTTTATATTTTGTATTAATTATTTTCCTGTATTTTTTTTTTTGGGTTGTGGAACGAATAATTTGAGTTTCCATTATTTATTATGGGGAAATTTGATTTAATCCAAGGTTCCACTATATTATGTGGAAAAGAGGCGGGGCTGGACCATTTAACCTAAAGTAAAGGGGGAGTACAGGGGATGTTTTATTGGACTATTTAGGGTTTTTTTGCCACAAGAAAGAAAGAACATTAATTAATTGTAAATTGTTGAAACCACACTCTGCAACTTGTCATCCAATAAAATGTTACAAATCTCCCACCCTTTTTTGGTGCCCATAGTGTGTGTGTGATAATACCTGGAGGTGGATCACTGACACTGACATGAACAGGAACCTGCAGATCTCCTGCACTGCACCAGTACCAGCCAGCATCACTCTTCTTCAGTCTACTCATCGTCACACTGAGGGATCTTTTCCCATCATCACTGAGCTGCACTGCTGAATGCTGGGATGTTTCTGTCTTAAATGTGTAGCAGTACGTGTTTTTGAATCTGCACCACTGCTTCTGTTTATTCTTATATGCATCTCTGTAGAGACACTGGACTGTAACACTGCCTCCTTCCTCACCGCTCACTCTGCTCTGATTCACAGACAGATCAGGATCTGAGAACAAACATAGAGTCAGTCATGTATAATTAATAAGAACTGTGATAAATTCACTAATTATTCACAGTTTGTAACTTAATACCTGCTTTCTCTGTGATATAAAGATATAAAGATAATTATTTAAATTAGGGTATTATTCAAATTATATTTAATAATCAATAAAAGCAATACTAAATTAGTATTTGCCGGTTGTAACTTAATACGCACCTCCTTTCACTGTGATATAAAGGTAATCACTAATATCATCCCCTCCACTGATCTCTACAGCACACCAGTACCATCCAGTGTCTTTTGTCTTCAGATTATTCATAGTCACAGTAAAGAGACTCTGCGTTGGGTTATCAGTCACTGTCACTCTCCCCTGTGTTTGACTGGTATACGCCTGAATTGAGCAGGTACTGAAGTATGTCCCAGAGCACCAATATTTCTTATTCTGTATATATTTCTTATCATAAGCACATGGTATAGTCACTGATGCTCCAGTTTTAACATTAAAATGTCTATACGCCTGACTGGCAACACCTGCACACAAAACAGGAACAGAAAACAGAACAGAAAAACACTGCAATTACTACAAATAATTTGATCAAAACAAGATTGTACTGATGGTTGATAAATTACTTATTTATCATATAAATACTTTAGGTTTTTGATGTATCAGTGGTTTATTCTGTACATTCATGTGAAATATAAGAATGCATGAGAAATGTACTTACTTGAAATTATGAGAATAAAAATGGAAAAGCAGCTCATGTTAGATTTGCTCTGATGTTGAATAAAATGTGAGGTTTCTTTGCGTCCTGCTTCTCTGTAAAGTTGTTACTGTGTCTGTAGCATCTTAAGCACTTCCTCTTCCTGCTAAGTTCACTATGTAGTCTAAAACCACAGCCTGCCTTAATGCAGTGACTGAGCAGTTAAACTGTAGTAAATATGATACACTGCAATTCCAAGGGTTTGCACCAAAAAGGCTAATTGGACAACAGTAAATGCACATTTTGTTGTTAAAACATCTTATATGTCATGCTGGATGCTTTTGTTTCAGATTCACAGATTAATTACTTTAATTTCCTTATTCAAATTCTGTGAAAAGATATACTGTAATTTAAAGGCAAGTCTCTAGGCTAATAAATTCTAGCTGTTATTAAATTAGACACATGGTGTATACATAAGTGAGCTCTACTAGTTTTATTAACTCATGTCAAACTAATCCAAAGTTTGCACCACAATGTCAGCGCCATCACACTTGTTATAAATACCTTGTCTGATTTCCTCTTATTAAACATCACATGCACTGATGCAAGACCAGCTCACTGAAAGTGACTGAATATTTGTCTGCATTTATAGTTACATGTGAAAAACCTGGATAGACATCATCATTTAATACTCTAACATCCATTTGTGGTCAAACAGAAACACCACAGACTGGCACACATGAGACAAAAACTGAGCTCATATCATTATAATCTCTTTTAAAGAAACTGTCCAAAGCTGCCAACTCTTATACGCTGAGTGTAAGACACACCCAATCACTCATCTTTTCACGCTCTCATGCCTCACTTACAATTTCTCACACTTTTATATTTTCACAGCGATTGTAAACGTGTATAACTTGTAAAAATGACATTTGATTAACTTACAAAATGTAAAAAGATTTTTTTACAGATTACTAACCTATATAATAGTAAGGATTTCTTGATTAAATTAAAATAGAAATTATTGTGTCCTATTAATAAGATGTCATCCTCAATAATAATAATAATAAATGGATAAATCCTTTTTCGAGCTTTATTTGTTTTATGCTCCAGCAAAACACAATCAGACTGATCAGAAATTTTTCTTAACCTGTGAAGTGAAGACCCATTGTTCAGTCGTCTGCACTGGACTTCAGGCTAATCGGATCGCATCTACTGTAATATTAGCTTAATCTGGTTGACACCGACATACATTTACAGCTACATGAAGGTATAAAGAAGGAACAATTATAAATACAGTCATACTATTGTTGAACGTTTTTTATACATATTCATAATTATTATTATTATTGTTGAACTGATCAACAATAAAATAAAATGAAATAAATATTCAAATCAACAGACCGCAGCAAAGTTAGTTACACACCAGTTGGAGGATTAAAGTGCCCCTATTATGCTTTTTCAAATATGATATTTCATGCAGTGTGTCATGTACAGTAGCTGTATGTGAACATAAACTATTTGCACTATCCGTGACGCTGACAGTGCACGATAAATGAAGTTTTTGTC
>JAOVVB010123959.1:0-12441 GCA_028570985.1 Heterobranchus longifilis | reverse complement strand
GTCGGCACACACACACACACACACACACACACACACACACCCTCGCGCGCTCGTGTGTTTCACACTTTCATTGACAGAGGACTTGATTGATTAAAGGTTAAAATTCTCTCACACACTCACCTGCGTCACAGACTTGGACGGCAGAAATCTCCTGCTGCATTGTTAGTTATTTATTTATTAAGAAGCTTTAGTGTGTGTGCCAGTACCCCGCCCTCACACACACACACACACACACACACACACACACACTTTCTGTAGCACCCTTGGGTACCTGCACATAGAGACATGGCTAACAAAAGTGTGTGTGTGTGTTTTCAGGCTACTTTGTGAAACCTGTCCTGAGAGAAACACACACACATCCTCCCTCTGCCATTTTTTCTCCTCACCTTTCCTTTCCTTCTCTCCCTCTGGGCTTCACCGTTTTTTCTTTTACGTGAATGTCATCTGGACGTGTGTATCCGCGCATGTCGCATCTTCTCTGATTGGATTCTCCCTCCTTCTTTTCTTCATCATCTCTCTCTCTCTCTCTCTCTCTCTCTCTCTCTCTCTCTCTCTCCGTGTCTGTTCTGCCGTTATGCAAGCAGGGAGTGGTTTAATAATTCAGCTGCATCTTTTTATACTCGCAGGTTTTCCTTAACACTACAGTGACCTGCGATATTGACTCACACACACTTCACAATCCCCACACACACACTTGTAACACCCACACGCAGACAAAGTCACGCAAACACACGCTGACGTCACAGGATTGACTCCATTCCAACACACAGAGAGAAAAAAAAAACCCCACAACTTTCTTCTTTTGTTGTTCTCCGTTTATTTGGCAAATTATTCTCCACTTTTGTTTTTGCAGTCTTTTCTTTTTTTTCTTCTTCTTCTTCTTCTTCTTCTTCTTCTCATTTATGTACAATAGTAAAAATAAATCTTTCTCTTCAAGGTTTTACATTCGACATTTACAAGTGCAATGTGTAACATGTCCATCTTATAAAGTGCATTTGTACTTTTTAATCGTAGCCGACTGTTTGACGACACGAACTCAAGGGGAAGAAAGAAAGAAAACACAGTAGAAATTAAAAAGAAAACAACATGATTCAAGGACGCCGTGTCAGGTCTGTGACATCACAGTATCATCACCCAATAACACCCTCACGTTGAGGACCAGTGATGCTCGTGCTCCCTCACCCACACCAACAACATCGATGCATAAAACAATGTGTTTTCTATGAAGGCCATACTCGGTCCGATAGAAAATTAGCTCTGTAATGGTTTTTTTTTTTTTTTGATTGACAATCTCTGCGTGCCTGAAGTGTTGCCAGGTCGTAGGTTACAGAGGGAAAACGTTAGCCTAGCCTGACGCTAGAGTGGGGGGGCTGCTTATTTGCTGCAGGCACTCGCCCCGATCCCTGCTTTTAAAAACCCTTGTTGTGCTCAGGAGAAACAAATCAAAAGGACGGATGAGGAGAGGTGTAAAAATAGAAGATGGATGTGTGCAAAGAAGATGAGAGAGAAGGGAAAGGAAGAAGTTTAAAAACAAACTTAAGAGAGAAAGAGAAAAAAGAGGAGAGGACGAAGCATCTGTCTGCCGAACAAAGTGACGGTTTGCTTCTGCGCTCGGGGAGGCAGGGTCGATTTCAACCTCCCTCCCCTCCTTTTTCCTTTTTTTTTTTCCCCCCCCCGCTGTTCTTTTTTTCTTCGCTTTTTTTATCTGCTTAACTATTTTTAGACCGACTCGCTTCCTGCAGGCCAAGGATAGCAAAATGTTCGACAAGAGAAAAAGACGGAGGAGAGGTAAAAAAAAAAAAAAAAGAAGAGACAAGGGAGATGAAGATGTAGAGAATTGGCAAAAGACGGATGAAGGGAATGACTGAGAAGAAAGAGATTACGCGAGAGAGACGAGCAAAGGGAGCTAAAAGCCACGGGGGGGAAAAGTGACGGTAAAAAAAAAGAGGGATGTGGTTGAAACAATCGGAAGAATGCAGAGAAAAGAGAGAACAGGAGCGAAGAAACGGAAAAGAAGACGAAGGAGTTGTCTGAGAGAGTGAGGAGAGGAACAGAGGGAGTCGTAGTTAAAGGGATGATGAGGGGGAGGAAGAAGAGAGTGGGATGTTTGTGAAAGGAGGAAGAGGAAGAGAGGGGGGATGTCTTTGAAACGACCTGCTCTCTTAGACACGACTCAGACAAAATGACGTCACTGGAAACCTGACTCTGTGACGTACAACGGCCACGCACCGACTCTCTCTCTCTCTCTCTCTCTCTCTGTCTCTGACCGTCGTGTCTTTTTATGGAAAAACTGTTCGGATTACTGCAATTCAAGACGTTTTGCAGAACCAGATATCATCTCTCGTGTTGTTGCTGCTGCAGGTCTGATGTTACGGAAGAAAATAGGGTTTAGATTGCTGACATTTTTTTCTGTTGTTTGCTCGGTTTCTTGATCAATAACATCAAGGTCAAGTACTTTTACATAACAAGCTTTTTTTTTTTTTTTTCTTTCTTTACCCTGCTGCTCATAGTTGCTGTTTTTGACCATGTTGAGCTTTTTTTTTTGTTGTTGTTGTTGTTGTTTACAAATTTACTGACGACTCCACGATGAGAATCACGCCCCTGATAAACGTGTATGTACACAAACCGAAACAATAAGACACTAGAAATTCGAAATATATGGCACTTTTTCAGCATGTCCGACACACAACTTCTTTCCCCGCCCCCAAATAAACTTTTGACATTTGTTTATAGGAAGAACACAGAAGAAAACACACACACACACACACACACACACACGTACGCACACACTCACAACAAACTCATGCTCACAGCAGCGACCATGTCTCGTAACTCATGCCCTGATGAACATTACAAAAATATACATTTCTATACAGCATTGCATAATAAAAATAACACACACACACTCACTTGTACAGTATTTCTTTTTCTTTTTTTAAAATTTGAATTATAGTCCTGTATAGCGGCTGACAAAACCATTCTGCGTGTGTTTGTGTTTACAGTGAGAGTTGGTTGAGTTATGGTTCATTACAATTGGCTATGATCCCGGGCGGAGAACACACACACACACACACACACACACACACACACACACAGTGAGTGGTCGCTCCACTCCTGCCCCAGGAATGGTTGACTGAGTTGTGGCATATTCACAGATGAGTTATTAATTGTTGAAACGATCAGTAGATGGACGTGCCAGATGGGACGCGATGTTTAAAATGCAGCTGTGTGACGCTGCCGGACGGTCAGCGCTGACTTCAGATCAGCTGTCACTCTCAGCTGATGGATTTCACATTTCAGTCAGCGCATGTGTGAAACGGCTGATTTGTGGTTTCACTTTGGGGCTCCTGATTCCAGACAGACTTGGATCAAATGGTTTGTTTTCCCCTGGAGAAATGCCATGTGACATTTGGCCGAAAACAGTTTGTCTTACGGCAGCTTGATGCACAAGGCGCCCTTTATGAAAACTATTTGCTGCAATATTAGACACGCAGAGCAACTGCCTGACCGCGGTGCTGTGCGATGACGTAGTATAAAGAGCAACAAAGTCCGCATCGGGAGGATGTTTGATGTGGATGGATCAGTCAGACAAACAGACCGCTGTTCGTGTCCCACGTGAAACCAAAAGTCACCGTCGACTTATTTTACTTCTGTGAGGTAATTTCCGTACTTAATAGCTTCACGTATGTAAGTTACATAACAAACGTACTTATTTTAACCCGAACCACGATCTTTACCTAAACCTAACCAAAGAGTTTTTGAATTTTGTTGCCCCCATTAAGCATGTGGTTCTAGGTTCTTGGTGAGCTAACTGCTAACACGCAAGCTAGCCGATAACATGCTAGCGGTAGTCGGTCCCAATAACTCTCTGAGCTTCTTTCTATTTTCTCTTTACTGTGCTGTTTACTCCCCCTGTCAGCTTCATTCAGTCGAGTTATTGAAGAACTCGAGCAAGCTTCCTTTCCTGTATGAGCGCATCCACTGATCGCACCGATCCCGTTCAAATAAATTGATTTCGCTGGAATTTTTTTTTGTCGTGTACACACCAGACATGAATAAATTAACCTACTTGCTTAATTCGCACGAGTTTCGACGCTGGAATCTTCTGTTTTCATCATCGAATTCACATGATTCGCACGTCATTCATGCCGCCTGACCAGAACTCTAATCGCGTCTTTACATTGACTTTGTATGTAATTGAGTCATTCATTCATTGTGTAGACGCTGTAAGAGTTTGTTTTAACTGGAGCCAGGACAGAAAGCTGGTGACTTCCTGTGGCTAAAATCTTTGACATTTGTCCTCAAGATATACTGCAAACCACAGCCAGAGGGTAAAACAAACCATGAGAATGAACTCCTGTTTAATCCAAGTCTGGTTCATGATCCTGATTGAATCTGAGGGTGATTAATTTTTAATAAGGGAGTAAAACAGAGTTACATCCGGTATGTTAGCATTAGCCAAGCTGGTGTTACAATCCGGCTGTTCTAGAAACCGTGCCGGACGTGACACGAACTTAAATGTAATCTGTGTGTCCCATCTAGCATCTCCAAACACAGGCGACTACGCAAGTCTCACACACCATTGTGCATACAGGAGAACTGTGTGCCAGTAGCATCAGATTCCTTTGTGAAACAGATTTCATTACCTCTCTGGGATTCATTTGGTGCCGCAGTTCACCAAGCTCCCCAAACTCCAAAGAGTAATTGCAAGTATTTCACATAATAATTGATGCGAGTCTTTTACCGTTCGGCAGTTCCATCAATGCAGTGATTGAGCAAAAAGAGAGCGAGAGAGGGAGGTGGTCGACTTGTTTAACAGCTGTGACCTTCACAGAAACATTGAAATAAACGTGAAAATAAAGCTAATTTTAGAGAGTATTGCAAGATCTCTGCCTTCAATTCACCACCTAGAAATGGAAATAGAGCATTTGCATCATATTTTTGTTTGTCCTACTTCCATGATTCCCTCCTGCTGAAGTGTATTTTGGAAAAACTCGACCAGCCAGGCCATTTTACTATCAACTACAGTACAATGTGCTGTGTGTTGCTTTGAAATATGTAGTTTGAGTTCTTCTGCAAACCATTCAGAGCCCACCACCTCTCTTTCTTTCTCTCTCTTTCTCTTTTTTTTCTCCATTGTGGCTTTTTGTACACAGCAAAATACAGTTGGACATTATTGCGAAGGAGTTTGTGTTCCAATAAGGCCAAAAAAGAAAAAAAGAAAAAAAAAAAGACACAAGAGATTCTGCCTTTTCAAAGGAAATCATTGACAGAGTCGTGTCGCTGTTGTTCTGCTAACAACTGCTGCAAAAACAACTGATTGTTTGCTGCTGCCAAGAAAAATAGAAAACACCTCTACTCTACGTTTTAATTTACACCATAGAAAAAAGAATCTTGCGTCTCCTGAGCGCCATTTTTCAGAGTTTCGGTGTTCTTTGCTGTCGTCTGTCGTGGTTTATTTGGTAGAAAGCGTTGAATTTGGAAGTGACTCCCTGTGGTTACAGAAACAACATGTTTTTGAGTTGAGTGAGTTTTGTAGTTTGAGTCTACAGCCGATACAGTTTCTGTGAACTATTTTCCCAAAGCCAGCACACCTCCCACACACGTATATTAGCAGCACGCCAGTAGCTTAGTCATGATACCTCTGTGCAAACCATCTCCGCAGATCATTTAAATGCAGATCGAGGTTGGCAATAAATCCCCTCTCCTGCTCATCCTCACTACATCCTCTGTACATTAGGCCAATTCCCCGGCGCCATTATTACCGAGACGTTATTAACATTAGCTGGATTTAACTTACATGATGCCCTTTTCAGTGGGAAATGATTGGGTGTGTGGCGGACGTGACCTGAGGTTACGTTAAAGCGCGTCTCGCCTGCCGTTTCTATTTCACGCCGCGTCACCTCGCCTCTCTCGCTTCTCATTAACCTGTCGAGCCGTCAGAGGGGCCCCGGGGCCGAGCTGCGCTGCCTCTTCAAGGTAGAGTGTGTGTGTTTGTGTGTGTAGTGAATATCCAGCTGCTGTGGACAGGCTGCACGCAGGGGAGTGAAAATGGAAGGATGGAGGAATTTAGACCATCTGATGCTCGTGTTTTACAGCATTATTATAGATTTTTACATACGTGGTGTTCATACAGGCTTTTGTCATTTCCTCTGTATGACGCTGTATTGTATGATTCTGCAAAACACAGACATAATATCGACATTGCTAAACTTTTCTGCATTACTATGTGAACCGTGCCTGGATGAAGCCTTACTTCCTGTCTCCGGGAAGACTGCCTGGAGACAGGAAGTCAACAACAGCAACAGCCTCTGAGTTATCGACCGACACGCTGAAAATGACAAGTTTATCAGATCTGGATGGTGTAATAAGGCAGGCCTGCTCTGTTCTTTCAGAGAATGATTGTAAAGATCTACAAAGAATAAGCCGTTCCCTCCCGACACTATTTTGCAGAGGCACCGTCGAGGCGCGGCGCCGCCCAGGACCATTGTGATTGGTTTAAGGAAATACAAAACAGGCCAGGGAGCTTTTTCCCTGTCTATACTATTTCTAAAGTGACGTAGTTCAGATCATATATGAGCTATCAGGAGGTGGAGGGGACGGTCGACTGGTATTTTTTTAACGAGAGGTCAACAAAAACAACTTAACCGTTAATTTTTAGTTATTTACATTGATTACGCAACTTACGTAATTAACAAATATCCTTATTTTAACCCGAACCACAATGTTTTTTCCTAAACTAGATTTGTTGCCTAAACTTAAGCTTTGTTTGAAGTGTCACGTAAAAGTGATGCCAAGGGATCCTGAAAACTTACTATTTATAAGCTTTCCCATGAGGTTCTGCTACACATGAAACCTACAGATGTAACATACTGTATCCGTGGTCTGCAGAAACATACAATGCCAAAATGTATTCTGGCAGCTGGGTTGCAGGATTTATTCTGGACTATAAGCATATTTTTTTATGCCATAACAATAATGGAAAAAAGCCATCCGGTCTAGTTTTGTGGTGTTTTATTGTTGGTATTCTTGGTTGTACTGTAGCCAACGAAAGTCGTCTCGATGAGAAATGACCTGTTTAATATGGATTGTGCTCAGCTCCAGCTAATGGATAATCAATGGGACAATAGAGTTAGAACGCTGTCTCTGAAGGCGTTGTGCGGATGTAGATAAACATCCTCATGGCTTCTGAGAAACATTCCCCTCGTCCGTGTCAGAAACTTTGCTTCACTGTAACTCACGGGGGTCATATGTTGTTTTTCTCATGAGATACAAGAGGTCAGAGAGCAGACGGAGGATAGAAAGGACAGGGTCATAGTCGCACTATAGGACCTCAAGTGGATATTTGAAGGTTACTTGCTTCATTGTAGAATGATTTTCAGTGTTTTTGCCTTCATTTGTTTGATATTTTTTTAGCAAATCAAGAAAGTCTTAAGTTTTTCGTAGTACCATTTAGTTTTGTGTGAACGCTCAGTGAACTACATCTCTCGTCTCGCACATTGTAACGTTATCACGCCTGCTGTGTTTTATCCAGCGACTCTTTGGTCTTTTTCATCAACCAGGGAAGAGAAAGAACACGTGTGCGTAACATTACATCCCGGTACGAAACACACAGGCGTCGTAGCTTCAGCGAGACGTCACTGACGTGACTTCTGTGTGTGAAGTCTTTCTAAAGTCTTGGGGTGTTCAGACCAGACGTGAAGAACCTAATCTACTCGCTTAATATTGCGCGAGTTGGGACGCTGGAGTCTTGTGTTTTGACTCGGGTCATTCGCTCGATTACTCGCGATGCTCGCCGTGAGCGAATGAGCGAATTCGCATTAAATTGAAAACATCATATGTGTAATCCATAGCACAATTCAAACAAGATCAAAAAATGTGTCTCTTGTTGTTCACATATTTTTTCTGAAATAAGGTCCCGTGGTGGTCCACCGGAAGGGGAGGGACTTAATCTCTCTATATCTTTAAACAAAGGTGAAAATATTCACCACTTAGTGAAGAATTCAGCAAATAAAAGCCATTAATGTGTAAAATTAGGTGTTTTCATTTCATTTCAGATATGATAGCTGGTGAAAACATGCTGCTCCCGGTGCTCTTGCTTTACAAGCAGAAACTGGAAGCAGAAATAAAAGCTGCTCTCTGAGTCACAGTGATATCTTTACTGGCCAAATGAGACACATCATTATGTTGTTTTGTTTGTCTTTTCAGGACTGAGATTTATAGCAAAAAGGATTTTAAAATGCCGGTAACCATCATGAATGCATGGGGGGAAAAAAAACACGTCAATTAACACTGAATGTGTTGCAAATGAGCAATCAGACTCCAATCGAGCTGGAATGGCCCTTTAAAGTCCGTCTCACATTCCCTGTCAAGATGGTGTAGAGAACAGCGTAGCCTACTTTCCAGCGCTCTCTCCCCCCCGCAGCAGAGAGCATTCCCAGGGTAGCAGCGCGCTGCAGTGTGCCGCTGTCCTTGGTGCTGAATTCAGCTCTCTCTCTCTCTCTGCTTCACAGTCACGGCGCAGCGGCTGGCTGAGAAAACCGTTTTTCTCAGACGGGGAGCAGATTTGATTTCATCACACCAAGGACAACACATGCCGGCCTAAATGTGGAAATCCCTCTCTGGGTTTTGCAAACTAGCGGGGTTATGTATGCATTAGGAGCCTGGTGGATTAGATTTGAGGGGGTGTGATTAGGAGCTCTTTCTCTGTTAATTGTGACACATTTTTCGCCAACTTCCTGCATTGAAATGTGTTTGACAAAACGCACGTTGTGCTGTTGGCTTTGGGAAAATTGGCTTCACAGACTAACAATGTTAATGATCGTCAACACCATCTAATTTCAATCTCCGCACATAACAGTTAATTATTGTTGCACTCTCCGTCTCACTAATTACATAATCTGCATCAGATCAAGGGAACGTCGTTGCTAAAATATGTTTCAAGGGGAAATATTTGTGTTGTTCCTGTCAGGAGAAGACTGCAAAGATAGCTCATTGAGAATACTCAAGGTCATTCGTTGTGTATATTTAGCTCATTGTATTTTGATCCACACACACCACTTAATTTCAAACACGTCCGTGAAAACACATACAGGATTTTAACACCGTTTCGCTCCTTCTGATTGCATAACCATGCAGTGCTGCCCAAGCTCAGGTCCTACGGAGATTTTAGGACGTTCCTTCCTAAATCCCGCCGTCACATTTATGCTACTCTTGAGAAGTAGGCTTCACTTCTCGCACACGAAAAGGAGGTCAGTTGAAAAAGTCACCCGCCTCTCCCACAACCACCGTGACGATACCGTAATCAGGTTTTTGCAGTTGGTTTCACGCCACCTCCATGGGTTTTCTCCAAGCCACATGATCTTTATTAGCTCTATCTTTTTTTTCTTTTTTTTTTTGGACCATGCACTGTCCTCCCTTCTCCCTGTGCCAGCGCCACATTTACCGCGGCCAGCCGTGCGTTCGCCGTCAGCCCTGATATGAAGAGTAGAGGAAATCTCTTTCCTCAGCCATGACCTTCAACCTCTCCTGGTCTCTTGATTTCGTCCTCTCCCTCCTACAACCCTGACTCGGCGTCAAAGCATCACGCCAGACAGAAACCAACCTTCCCTGCTACACGTCGCTGGAGGTCCTGGGTCTGAGGGAGAGGTTGGACGGGACGCACCCGCAACACGCCATCCACAGCGACTTCTGGATGTCCGGGTTTCGGAACGCATAGATGATGGGGTTGATCACAGAGCAGCAGGTGGCTGGAAGGACCGTGGCGTAGGTGTATATTACGGGGTAGCTGGAGTCGGCCACGATGGAGTACATGGCGAACGGGAGCCAGCACACCCCGAAGGCACACAGGATGGCCGACAGCGTGGAGACACCTTTGGTGGTGGAGAGGGCCACAAATTGGTGCTGCACGGCGATCTGCTGCGCGTGGCGGAAGGCGATCTTGCAGATTTGCAGGTAGAGCTGCATCATCAGGGCGAAGACGAGCAGGAAGGTGACGGCGAGCACCACGGCGTTGTTTTTGGTGACGGGCCGGCAGATGCTGCACGTGGACTCGTCCCGCAGACAGTTCCAGCCGAGCGCCGGCAGCAAGCCGAGCGCGAGGCACGACACCCAGATGACGACCACCATCACGTAGGTGAAGGTGACCGTCCGCTCCGTGTGGTAGGTCAGGGCGTTGTACAGCGACAGGTAGCGGTCCACCGTGATGGCGAGGATGTTGAGGACGGACGCCGAGAAGGCCGAGATGAGCAGTCCGACCGACAACAGCGTCACGAACTCCACCGAGCTGTCGACCAGATAGGTGAAGACAAAGTTCAAGATGAGGCCGAGGCCGGCCAGAAGATCCGCCACCGCCAGCGATCCGATCAAGATGAACATCGGCGCGCGGAGCGTCGGCGTGTAGAACAGCACGGCGATCACCAGAGCGTTCTCGCAGGAGATGAGCGTCCCGGTCACGCAAAGCGCGATGTCCCACGGGTTGACTTCCTGGACGGCGACGGCGGTGGTCGCCGGCTGGAGGTCAGGGGTCAGAGTTCGCACGACGGGTTCGGAGGAGGAGTTGGACGGGTCCTCGGCGAGGCTCCACGAGGTGGAGGAGTCGAAGGGGTCGAGGGGGGAGGAGGAGTTGAGGCTGCTGCCGCCGCCGCTACTCATGGCTGCTACCGCGGCCAGGGAGAGAATCATAGCTGGAGAAACGAGAGAGAGACGGGGGAGGAGGGAGGAAGAAAATGAAGGAAATAGATGGAAAGGGAAGGAGTGGAAGAATAAGTAAGTTCAGAGGTGAAAAAAGGAATTTATCAAAGTTTGTAATGGAAAGAGGAAATTAAAAAGGGATGGACAAGGGTAAAAGAAGAGGAGAGGAAAATGGAGGTGGAAAAGAGCAGCGAGGAGGGAAAGGGAGGAAGTTGCAGTCGATAATGTGTAAGAGAACAGGGAAATGTTCCGACAAGGAGGATGATAAAATATGCAATTTGAAGAGAGAATGCAAAAGTTTGGAAAAGGGCAGTGATGAAGAGTCGAAACAAGACAAACGAGATGTGGGCCAAAAGAGGAAAAATGTGAGGAAAAAGAAGGAAGAGAGAATGTCCGTATGAAGGACGGAGAACGAGTTTGAAGATGAGAGGAGCAAAAAGGGAGAGAGTGGAGAGGAAGATGGGAAGAGGAGGTTGTCGAAAAGAAAAAGAAAGTGGAGAGAGGATGGCGTGAGTAAGGGGGGAGAACGAAACAGGATGGGAGACGAGAGTCGAGGACATAACAAAGGAGGAATGCAGGGAAGAGAAGGACAAGGAAAAGGAGCGTGTTAACATCTATCCCCCTTTTCGATAAAGGGGCAACAGAGACATTTTTCATCCATCCACCCCTCCGCCCATTCATTCATTCATTCATTCATTCATGAAAACAACTATGCTCTTGACCCCAAGCACGCACGTCACCAGCAGCTCCCACGCGCCACGCTGACAGGTATTTCGCAGTAGCACAATCGCAGGTGTGGACACGCACACAAAGAGAGAGGGAAAGTAATCCATAAATGACAGTAATGTTCCTTCCATTTTGGCTCCAAAGCAACACAGAGCTGAGCACACAAAATAAACAATTAAAATAAACAATTAAATCATCTTAACAGCCAACAAAGCTTAAATCTGATGCATTCCTACCTAAAAGATCCCAGATACTGAAGATGTTCAATTTCCTCCCAGTCCAAACCATCATCAACAAATTCTATTTTTAGAGCATCTCTAAAAATGGTGCATGACGTCCTGGGGCATGGCGCGGTGGTAGCTGCTGTCCTATTCACCGGTGGCGTGTATGAGCGCGTGCCCAGACATGTGCGTGCGTGTGTGCGCCCGCGTTTGCATTTAGACCGTCGTTAATTCGGATTCTGATCCACATATGCTGCTGCCGCTGCCGCACGCAGACAGAAAAAAAATCCTGCACGAGGCTAATTTTAGCTCAGCCAGCCGAGCTGCCAGCGCGCGGGCGCGCGTGCTCGCGCCAAAAGATGTGGAGCTCCATTCACAAAAAAAAATAAATAAATAAATAAAAATGTCTCCCCTCTCACACCTCCCACCTCAACCTCCCCACACATACCCTTCCTTCCTTCACCCCCCGCCCCCTTTATTTTTCATCTCTCTCTTTCATGCTCATGTGCACGCACAAACACGCGCGCGCACACACACACACACACACACACACACTCTGTCAATGACTGCAAACGGCCGGGGAAGGTCACCACCATCATCACCACCACCGCCACCAAAAGCCCTGCAGCCGAGGGGCTCACATCCCTGCGGTAAAGGGGTCGTGCAGCCCGGAGCATCCACTTTTTTTAAAGCACCAGCAGCGCGTGCAGTGACCCTGTCACGAGCTCTTAATAAACCGCCGCTCAGCCTTGAGTGTGTGTTTTTAGCAATAGAGAGGACAATAAATACCTGGGTCGGTTTC
>JAOVVB010123949.1:318-12441 GCA_028570985.1 Heterobranchus longifilis | reverse complement strand
TTTCATAAACAGATGTTATGGTAAAAAAATAAAATAAATAAACCGATTAATAAAACTGATTTTTTTAATCACTCAATACACAACCAATGATGCTTATGCTATTTAAAATAAATTAATTAATTAATAAATAAAACTAGTTATTGCAATATTTTTCAAGACATAATAATCCCTAAAGACATGGTAACATCTGTAATTTATCTATACCGATCGTTGTAGGTACGGAATACAAATGCAGGCTATGTACAGTATTTTACATTACGGTGTATTTTATCTAGTTCCGTTTAATACACTGGTAGATAATATTTTGCTGCAAAGTAAAGCTCATAATGTAACTTCTGCTTGGGTTTGTTTTCGTTATATTTTTGATGATGTTCACTGATAGTCAAAAAATTGGCATAACAAAGGCGATTAATGGCGCATAACATCTGGAACAAATATGTGCCCAGACGGATCAGTATTTCTTTTGTCATTTATTCATGCATAATGCTCCCCCATCAAACATCTGATAGGGGCATTAATCACTTATCACAACTGTAAATAGATGCGGCAGCAGAGACAGATTAAATCCCCATAAAAAGATGTTTATGCTATTTAAAATAAATAAATAAATAAATAAAACTATAGTATTGCCCTATGTTTCAAGACATCCTTAATTAAATGTAACCTCAATTATCCTTAATTTATTAATTCGCGCGCTCAATTTTATTAATCCCCGCACTCGATTTAGTATTCAGTGCACATGGTTTGTTCGGTTTGCTCACAATACAAATAATAACGATACAAAAAAAACATTATTCCACAGTGATGTGGAATTTGTGACAACGCATGAGTAATTTTCATTTATTGTATCGAATGTCTTTCCTCTATGTAATGTAAATGTCGAATAGTTCAGTTTCACGCATGTTCATATTCTACTTCAATTATTTTTTCCTTTTGTCTTTCTTAGTTTAACAATTAAGCACTGTCTACTACAAGTCTAAAATTGAATATTATCTAAGACACGGTAACATCTGTAATTTATCTACTGTATACTGATCGTTGTAGATCAAACGGGGGTTATGTATTTAACATTACGGTGTGTTTTATCTAGTTCCATTTAATACTACCAGCTTTACTTTGCAGATAATATTTAGCTGCAAAGTAAATCTCAATATGTAACTTCTGCTTGGGTTTGTATTCATTTTCACTGTTTTTTTTCACTATTTTTTTTTTTCTCAAAAATGTGCATAACAAAGGCGATTAATGGTGCATAATATCTGGAACAAATATCTGCCCATACGGATCAGTACTTATTTTGTCAATCTTCTAACAATCTTTAGAAGAACAAGAGGGCCCTTTACACACTGTAATGTACTAGGGCTGATGTCATAGTGCTTGGGCCCTAATAGTCTGTACATGGGTGTACACATTGGGACACGCTGACTTAAGTTTAGACTTTATTTGTCACATACACTACTGTGCACTATTTTTTTTCTTCGCATATCAGAGTGCAGGGTCAGCCATGATACAGCACCCCTGGAGCAGATAGGGTTAAGGGCCTAGCTCAAGAGCTCAACAATGGCAACCTCGTGGAGCTGAGGCGTGATCCACCGACCATCCGATCAGTACCTCAGTTTTGTATGCCTGCAAGTTTCAATTATACAGATGAACCAGCCCTGGTTGCTATTGAAGAAGTTGTGCAAGTGGTAATTGAGTACATGTCATTTGCTATAGACTAAAGAGTGGGCACATCACTATGAAAAGATTAATCACTGCTACTGAAAAAGAAGCAGAAAGAGTATGAAAGGGCTCATGAACGTAGTGTATGGCAGGCCAGCCAACATATAGGGTGGTCCAAATGACTGCATCCATAATAATTTTTCCTTATTTGCAATTTTATATATAAATCTACAGAATGTTTCATTTATTTCATACTCAAAATGGCTTTCATTTCAGACACAAGATGGATGACATGAATGGCTTTATGACATATTTATTTAAAATAAAATCATTAATATTGCAAGGAAGCTATTGAAATAAAATCATTAATATTTTAATTAAAAGGATTAATTAACATGCAAAGTGCTAGTAAGTAATTTAAAAAAAAGTTTGTCCACCTGCTAAATTTTAGAATAGACTTTGAGGCAATAGGTCACATGACTGGAAAGGTATTGAAATAAAATCAATAAAAATTCTGTTAAAAATAATTATAAATATGCAAAGTGTTAATATTGAATAAAAAAGGTTGTGCCCCCTGCAGGACAAGTGGACACACATTTTAGAATAGATTTTGAGCCAATAGGTCACATAACCTGGAAGTTATTGAAATAAAATATAGAATTATTACATATGAATTATTAATAAATATGAAAAGTAATAATATTGAATAAAAAATGTTGTGCCCTCTGCAGGACAGGTGGACACACATTTTAGAATAGATTTTGAGCCAATAGGTCACATGACCTGAAAGTTATTGAAATAAAATATAGAATTATTACATATTAATTATTAATAAATATGAAAAGTGATAGTATTGAATAAAAAAGGTTGCGCCACCTGCAGGACAGGTGGACACACCCACAAGTCTGTCAGGATGTGGGTGGCACACCGAGTTGAGGTTATGTTTAATCTTCAACAACTGGCATACATCACACATTAACTGGGATATGAAAGGTGTACCTTGCTATGTTTTTATTACGTCGCTTTACGCAGCGGGACAGCCTTAGGGTAACGCATAGCATAGTCAATGATGAAACGGCCCAACCAAGTCCATTCCAGTCCTCTCGAACGGAATGTTGATTATGGTTAGTGGAATCAGCAGGTCGGGACGGACTTAGAGCTGTTTTCTGCTACTCTGTCTTCACCCTCTATCATTACCACATGTTTGCAAATGTTGTCTTCTTGCTGTAGCTAGGCGAAACTACCGCCTTTCATTACCTGCTGAGATATAGAGACAAGGGGATTGGAGGAATCATTAGCCTCAGTTTCAGTTTCAGTGTCGCCACAATTAGAAGGCAGTTGCACCAACCATGCTGGCTGTGTCTCTGCCACCTTTCTCCATTGCTGTCTGCAGCTGTTGTACTTTTTTTTGCATGCGGGTCTCTTTTTCTGGCAGTAAGCCGGGCCCTCTCTTTTTCCGGCAGTAAGTCCTTGACCACGATGTGCACAGCTCGAACCTCCCGCTGTTCGCCATGCACACAGATGACAGGCATGGGTTTGCACAGAGATGCATTGGGTGGCACCACAGAAAGGTGTGCGATTGTGACAGCACTGCCGGTATTAAGAAGCACATTTTTTGTGCTTTTCATGTCCCAATGAAAGCGTGTTTAACGCACATTCCAGCAAGTTCACCATCTCTCGCATGATTGCTGGCTGTCTCATGCTTACAGCTTTTTGCTCCTCTTTGGAGAGGCCACCTCGAATTATGTGAGAGACTCACTTACTGCAATCTGCATGAGCCATGCAGCATGTGGTGAGCTTGGGGAGCAGGTGTTGTGCATCATGGCGTGGTTCAGGGAGGCACATGTCAGGTGCTGTGCAATGTTGTAGCCTTGCAAAAGCTGTTCTAGGAGCACTTGTTGCTGAATGCTCATTTCGAGCAGAGTATTCCTCTTATATTAGCCTTTATGCGCCCGGTTCGGATCCATGTGCCTGCATTCTCCACAAGTGTAATGGGTCTGACACATGAAAGGAACACATGGGAACCAAATGTAAAAGTCACAAAAACTAGCTTTTTTAATATGCACTTAAAAACCTATTAGAATGCGTTCTTAGTGAAATTACACTCTGAATAAGCAGTGTCGCCTTTAGGGCGTCTCGGTAAATGTCATGGGTCCACGGTCAGTGGTCAGATGGTGTGGCATCCTTGATGGTCAGATGGTGTGGCATCGGTGGTGTGTGAAGCAGATGAGACAAGGAGCACTGAGCAGGTGGCACGATGTAGGCAGAGACAGCAGAGCGCATGCGAGAGCAGGAGGCCAGCAGCTTTCTACCCAGTGAATTAAACTCGGAAGGAGACGAGTCTGCGGAGACAGGAGACACAGCGCCTGCTTCATGTGCTTTGATTCTGCATTGATTGATCATCCCTTAATCTTTCTAAACTTAAAAGGTGTGTTGGTCTGACAGAAGCCAAAGGAAAAAAAAGCCTGCATCCTGGAAGACATCTCATACTCTTACTATTAAAGCTACTTAGATATTATATACATATACTTATATGTATAGAGCTCTCAACAGTTTTGTTTTGGTAGTATTGCTGAATCCTTTAAATACATGGTATATGGTCATATTTTATATGTAGCCCTTTCACCAACAAGATGTTTCCCTTTATGTTTCTATCTGTGTGTGTATGATATGATTTTGTATGTAGTGAGTTTTATGTATACACCAGACTTTTTATTTTATTATTATTGATGTTTTCTTTTTTTCTATACATAGGCTATCCTTGCCCGTATGATCTCTTTGTGCAATTACTTAAAGTACAGTATTTGGTTTTTCATTATTCTTCATTTCATTACCTTGTGTTCTGCTATACCCTACAATATGTTCCTTTGTCTTAGTTGGGTTTTATGTACATATGTATGTTTGCAAAAAGAATGCCAATGTCCCATATTTAACACAGAACACATACCATCACAGTATATTTCTATATTTTGTATGGCTTTCCATTTAAATTCTATTTTATTTTATTATTTGCACATAATGTATTTTTTTTTATAGCTAAAAGTTTTTTTCTATATTTTCTATAGTTCTATATTTGTATTTTTTCTCTTATTTCATACTTTATATTCTTATTTGAAAACTCTTATTTTTCCTATTTTTTATTTTTAGGTAATCAGCGGTACACTGTGTATGACTGTGTATGTGACAGAATTTGAATTTGGATGTCAAAGAATAAAAAAAAAACATGACTGGTTTAGATCAGCTAAGTTTGAAGATGAACGTTGATCTTTCAAATGGTGTCTCTCCTGGCACTTAGAAGGTGACCCACTTACATGTGAAAAAGTGAGTAATGGGAAAGAGAGAGGGAGAGAGAGAAAAGATCAAATGATGAGAGAGAGTATTGCTCTGTAGCAAGTGACTGTGTGTGTGTGTGTGTGTGTGTGTGTGTGTGTTTAGGGTGTGCGTAGAGGTATGCAATAATTTCCCAATAAAAAAATGCAAACATTCTTCTGTCTTTGTGCTTCATTACCCCTGAAACTTAAAGTATTTACTTAAAGTAAGACAAACTGAAATCAGTCTTCTTATTTCATATATAAAAAAAACACAAAGAACAATTAAATCTATTAAAAGAAAAAAAATTCGCAGAAAATTGTGATTGAAGAACAGACAGATCTTGTCCACATTAATGAGTTAATGTGTGAGAACATTTAGATACATTCAAATATACAAGTGCTCGATTGAACCAAAAGCTTTAACAGATATATCATATGTATTAGATGTACTGTATTTCAGATCAAGAGTTGCAAGTTAAAGTTTCAACTATCTCTTACAAACATTAGAAGCATGACATTACCTAATTAATTTAACGTAAAAGAGAGGCACTGTCAGTGTATAACTTTTCCATTCTGTTGTTCTCTGAAGGCAGCCACATTTTCAACAAGTAAAAAATTTCTTTATATGTTTCTTCATAATCTGACCACTTATACCATAGATAACTGGATTCAACAGAGGAGGAAATATCAGAAAAAATAAAGACATGAAAGTCCGGAAATCATATGGAAAATAACTGGAATTTAACCGGCTTTGTATTATTTCAAAAACTAATCCAACTGAATAATTCAAGAGAGCAAGAAGATGAGGTGTACATGTTTGGATGGCTTTGTTTTGACATTCCTTAGAGGAATATATGCAAACACGCAAAATTTGTGCATAAGAGAATAAAATCATTATAAACTGTGGAATCATGTACACAACTGTTACACCAAGTCCAGTTATGCTATGGATAGTGATGTCTGTACAAGAGAGTTTTATAAGTTCAAAATTTACACAGTGTGTCTTATCTATAATTTCTCTGCAAAAGGTTAAGCGTATTGTGAATGATTCATATACCAGAAAAGTAGCCAACGGATAAGCCCATGCAAAAAAAATAAATACCTGAAGCTTTTTTGTTGACATCATATCATGATAGTGAAGCGGGTAACAAATTGCAACATAACGATCATAGCTCATACAGGCCAATATATTTAGCTCAATAATAGTATAGGTATGTAAACAGAAAATTTGCACAAGACAATTTGTTAAAGATATTTTATGCCTCTCTGTAGCAAGATTAAATAGCAGATGAGGAATCAAACTTGTGCTGCCAAAGATGCCATTACATGACAGATTGCATACAAAGATATACATTGGATTATGCAATGTTCTTTCAAAATAGATAAAGCCAATAAAAAGTGAGTTTAGTAAAAAAATTACAACATAAAGTATGAGAAAAATAAAAAAGAACAACAACTTCTGCTGGTCCATCACAAAGTAGCCATCCAGAATAAATGTGTTAACACTTGATCTATTTTCCATTGTGTGTAAGAGCTTTGCTACAGACAGAAGGGAAAGAAATATTAATTATAATGGAGATATTCAAAAATTAAGATATATATGTGTTTTTTGTTTACACATAAAGCATGATAATGCAACTGTGTATTATAGATTCGCATGCCTAAGGATCTCAGAAAAGAATAGATGTGAGTAACATTGTAGCTTATTTGTAACACCAAAAAGATATTTAAATTGCTTAACTGTTACTATTAACTTTATGGCCATAAAGAAACATTTTGGTATATTTTATATTTGTGAAATAAAATATTAAAAAACCCTCGGATATCTAATAAAATACTGAATCAAAAATACTGCCATTCAAGTATAGTTTTCTGCCGATTACTAACTTGTCCAATGTTTGTTTCAAAAATTTGTAACTGAAGCAGAAGTTGCCTGATGGTCCAACCTGAAGGTTGTTCTTATGAGATGATTGCCTTAGCTGTCAAGCTGAGTTTTATCACTCGGTAGAAAATGGGGTGGTGTCTGATATTATCATCTCTTCTGTTCTGTTGTATGTCTTTTGGGATTTTCCTCATGTTCTGCAAAATGTAAGGATGACATCATTATCTGTGTATGTCAACAGCAGGGCTGGACAAAAAATATTTTAGCTAGGAGTCTCATAATGACACAGGCTCTACCATGCAGTGACATAATTTTGAGACAACTGATCAGATACCGTAAATTACACCTACTGTACACCTAAATTATTAGGAGTGCCCATACTCATTTGCTCATTCATGCAAATATGTAGTGATTATTTAGTGGTGTAATGGAAAATAATCATGCACACACAGTTCTACAGCTTAAGTTAATCTTCACATCAAACACAAGAATGAAAAAATAGAGTCTGTATGTGCGGCATGAAAAGGGGGGGCCCACTAAAACATGTTACTGGCAATCATGCGTCATCCTCCTGGTCTCAGAATGTGAATGCTCACAAGTCCAGATTGTATTAAGGAAAACCAACTCCAGTGAAGACATGAAAGGTAAGTGTTGCCAAAACAAATAATAAAAGAAACAACTAAAGATCTCTTCATCAGTATCATCTGTTAGACATAAATTGACAGAATTGCCATGCTAGCCAAGAGTCCTTAGGCAGGCATAGTACTGGAGGTGTTATATTCTTAATAGAGCAAGGAGGGGAATAATTTATTTGGCAAAGTGAGCAAGGGATGCATGTGGTGGGAGGAGGAACCACCCATTCATCTTGGAAAATCAGGGAGCATCCACAAGAATAGGTGAAAACTAGCCCACTTGCTGATTAGGACTAGTCAGGGCAGATGAGGAATCAGCACACCAGATAAGGGTGAAATGGTGCAGGGATTGAGCATGCCACTGTTAAGGACAGCAGTCAAACAACTCAGAGAACCAGCACACTGATTAGCAAAATCAGGCAGATTCATAATAACATAATTGTTGTGTTCATAATAACAAAACTGGAGTGACCTATGTCCTCTGCAAAAACTTAGCAAATGGAGCAAAGATCTGCAAAGTAAGTACTAAGAAGGAGGCAAAGATATGCCTGCCATGCAAATTTCTCTGAAAACAGCCTGCTGCCTGGTCAGGACTAGAATTAATGCACTGCAGGAACCAGCAAACAGACAAGGGTCATATGGCATAGGGAACTAACATATTGGTTGTTTATGAGACATGTCATCTGGTAGAGTGACAATGTTATTTGCAGTAGACACTTTGTTGTTAAATTTAACTTACTACATTTCTACATACTACATTAACTAACTAACCTACATTACTCATAATCATTAATAGATTTTGCAACTCAACTGCCTAATTTGTTAATTTAACTGGGGTTACTTAAATTTAAACTGGGGTTATATAACTTACCTCATTTTCTGGACTCCTTAAAATTGGCTTACAGTAGCTGACATTCCTCAGTGTTTTGGCATGCCTAGCACTGTATCATCATCTGCCCACTTCACTTAATTCCTTCCAGGGTCAAATGGTCCACATACTGTTCTTTTGTTAATGTAAGCACCACTGTGCTTTTTTTTTCTCCCAAGTGAGGGAGAACTGCAGACATGAGAACAGGTGCCTGACTGTGGGCAAGCTGGTCATTGGTGTGCATGTTGCCCCACATGAAGCCAAAATGCAAGGGTCATCCCACTAATAAGGAACTGTGATGAAACCTTATTGAAGAGACTTGGGTTGCCTGTCAGATCACTATCCCATACTTGTCTCTGCACTTGATGGATTATTGTTGGGCAGAACCCATATACTGTACATAAAAACCTCACCAGTTATACTCCAGTATACACAGAACAGCTACCCATTTATGAAACTGAAATTCCTAAACTGCAACTGGTACTAGGGTTTTCACAGATTCAGTAGCATACACTGACTGGTCCCTTAGATTTCTTTCTGTTTTGGGTTCCTGTTGTTTCCAAAGCTGTCTCAAAGACCTTCAGGTTCAAACTCCCACTATCTCAGATTTGTTAGATTTGTACCAAGTGCTCCAAGACTACTGGGACTCCTGTGAGATCTTTTTGAAGTAGAAAGCTCAAGTGCTGCCCCCAGATCTTGTGACTGCAGTATTAACTTGCTCCCAGGATCATTCTGCCTAGAGGAAGGTTGTTCCCTGTTCCTTGTTGGCATTAAAACATAAATTCATGGGTAACCTTAGGTTTCATTTCCCTATCCACATTGTCTGGGAAACCTGGGAGTCTGGATTCTTCTTTGTTAGTAAGGGAAGGGAGAAAGACCACATTTACCATGCCAGGGTCCTATAAATAATGTACTTGGCTTCTCTCATTGAAAGCTTGTGAGTGATGTACCTCATTGGGGGCTCCTCCCCTACAACACCTGGGACAAAATGGGTTACAGCCATGAAGTCTTCCAAAAAAAAAAGTGGAGCTGTTATAACAGCAAAGCAGCGCCAAGTCCATATTAATCCCCATGGTTTTATATTAGGCCACTTCAGATTCAAAGTGGTGCTTGTATGCATCTCGGCCTAACTTCCAGTGTTTGTCCTTGTTAAAGAATATTTTTATCACACCTTACATTAGCATGTTACACAACAACTCACATGCCACCACAAAAAATGTTAGGGCTAAGATGCTGTCTCACTTTGTGATGATTTACCGCCCTTTCTTCTCTTGGTTTTGGTTGTTCATTTGGGCCAGAGCTCATTCCCCAAACCTTTGGTTTAGACAAGCTAAGCTGGACAACTTAGCCTTCTAGTGGGTATGCTGACCTAGAATGAGAAGCCTTGAACAGACAAGGAGCATAAAATACATTCCAAGGCACATAGCAGGCTATAAGTGAAATGCAGAACAGACACCCTGATCATTTTCTTTGTCTTTCGGTTGTTCCCTTTCCAGGGTCGCCACAGTCAATCATCTGCCTCCATCTAACCCTATCCCGTGCATCCTCTTCTCTCACAGCAACTAACTTTATATCACTGTATCCATAAATCTCCTTGGACTCTGATGGATTCATTCTTGATCCTATCCATCCTTGCCACTCCCAGAGAGAACCTCAAAATTTTCATCTCAGCTACCTCCAATTCTGCCTTCTGTCTTTTCTTCAGTGCCATTGTACTGCATCTAAGCTGTAAAGCATCACTGGTTGGGTGAAACAGACAACACTGATGAAATCTCAATCATGCAAGTCTCAAGTTTGTGCTCCCTAAATTTCAGCAACATGTGGACTTTGCAATATGAGGTATAAATTAGGTGAAGCCCACCTCAGCTACTCAGACTACACCTCTATTATGTTAATCCCAGCATGCAGATCATTCAAATCATGATGCCACCAACTTGGGGAAATACACAGCATCAGTGACTAGCCATATCAGCAAATGCATTGATGACATCACTGTTTCAAAGACCATTATCACACACTGCAACCGAAAGCCATGGATGACTGCAGATTAATGTGGGCTGATAAAAACCTGAGGCTTTCAGAGCAAGTGACAAAGTGGCTCTAAGAACAATAAAACTGTTGTGGACCGTCAGAGATGCAATGTGTGCAAACACACAGAAACTTTAAAGCAGTGCAGAAAAACTGAAATTTCATGTGGATTCAGTGAGCACGAGACCAGAGGTTTTATCTGGGATACATGAAAGGAGGGGTTTATCCGGCGCATGGTGGAAGGCAGACGAAGTCTGATGGTACAGGGGTTGATGATTCTGGTGATAGTGAACGGGCCTATGAATCTGGGAGACAACTTGCGCAAGGTTTTGAAGGGAATGTAGTGGGACGATAGCATTGCTCTTTGGCCCACGTGGTATGGCGGTGCCCTATGGAGAGAGGCCCATGGCCGATGTGGGCAAGGAGTTGTGGGCATACTCAATCCATGGTAGCATCCATTTCCAGGAATGGGGAACCTTGGAGACCATGCACCGAATGGCGTTTCCATGCCCTGATTGGTTCTCTCCTCCTGGCTGTTGGTCTGTGGGTGCCCATGAATCTGAAAAACATGCATGATTAAGAGTTCAGTGGTCAACCACCATGAGCACATGTGTTTCCCTCAGAGTTGGGGAGTCCGGTAACAAAGCCAGCCGGGGGGATTGTTGCTGGTTTTACTTCATGCGTAAAAGTCACAGGCACTACCAAAAAAGCGAGTGTCTTCTGTCTTGGTGGGCCACACTGGTGCTGAGTTCTCCCAGTCTAGAACTATATCCCCATTCCAGAACGTAGGACCATTCCATCTCCAGAACAAAGAGTTTGTAGTGGTGTCCCTGGGGGGTCAG
Source organism: Heterobranchus longifilis (assembly GCA_028570985.1). Taxonomy (NCBI): domain Eukaryota; kingdom Metazoa; phylum Chordata; class Actinopteri; order Siluriformes; family Clariidae; genus Heterobranchus; species Heterobranchus longifilis. The sequence continues at coordinate 1,219 of JAOVVB010123949.1, read as the reverse complement.
GTCCCTCATGGAGCACGTTCTTGACCTGTGATTCAACATGTAGTAGTGCTGAAATTGAAATGGGAAAAGAACAGGGACCACCTTGCTTGAAGGGAGTTAAGCATTTGGCCGTCTGGAGATATTCCAGATTCTTATAATCAGTCCAGACCAGAAAGGGGGTTTCAGTTCCCTTAAGCCAATGCCTCCATCCTCCAGGGCGAGTTTGACTACCAGTAGTTCCTCTCTGTAGGGGAGAGTTGGTGAGAAATGAAACAACACGGGTGCAGCTTGTTGTCTTTGGGTGACCTTTGTGATAGGACTGCCTGAACACCCAAGTCGGAGGCGTCCACCTCAACCACAAACTGAAGGGAAGGGTCCGGTTGTAGAAGAACAGGGGCCAAGGTGACCTCTTCAGGTCTAGAAATGCCCTGGCTGCTTGTTCTGACCAAACAAATGGTCCAAACAAATGGAGTCTTGGCTTGAATCAGGGAGATGAGTGGGGCGGCTACCGAACTATAGTCATGAATGAACAGTCTGTAGAAATTGGTGAACCCCTGGAAGCATTGAAGCTCCTTACGTGTTATTGGAGCCAGCCAGTCTGTGACCGTTCTCAGCTTGGCAGGGTCCATCTAAATTTTAGACAGGGCAACAATGAAGCCCAGGAAGGAGACCGTGTTGAGTAAAAACAGACGCCTCCAGGGTGGTGCTGTGACGGGCAGGAGGTCATTTGCACAGTAATAGGGATGATGAGGGGGGAGAAACATAGCTCGAGATTTGCTGAACACGGCCTTAAGGTCGATGTAGTCATGTGGATCAGCAGAGAGGTCAGCGAACTCCTTCGGGGAGCCTGAGGCTAGGGTAGGGCAGAAATCAGACTTCCAGGATGTCGCTCCTCCCTTGAGATCTGGGTTCGCCCAACCTG